>PVHP010000108.1:75532-205283 GCA_004024765.1 Zapus hudsonius | reverse complement strand
ATGGCTGAGATCCTGGCAAGAGAGGAGCCACCACAGTCATATCAGGGAGGATCCATAGGGAACCCAGCAGACAATGACAGATGAACAAGGGACCTATAACCACAGTCATTCAATCAACACAGGATAGGCCATTGAGACAGAAACCAAGGATTTTCGACACAAGGACCCATAAACTCGCAACATTAAAGCAGCCTTATTACTCACCCACCACGACTCAGGGAACTGAGCGGAAGAGGGGGCGGAAAGATTGTGAGAGCCGTGGTGGGGGAGACTGTCCAGAGGCATGGCACCCCTCAGTAACAACATACTTGGGCCAGGAGAACCGGGCTGAGTAATAGGATATCCAGGATCCCTTGCCACAAGGACTAATACAGATAGCCCACGGAGGAGGATATCCAACTGATCAGGGATGGGGAGGGGGGGAATTCGGGAATTCGGGATAAAAACGCATTGTTTGCCCACTAAATAATGTAACTCATTATGGACAATAAATATATATTTTAAAAAAACTAAGTAATGTGGGACCTGTGGGTACCATGGGCATTCTAAAAATTCCAGGTATTGTGGAAACTGTGGGTCTCTGGGGACTAGGGGTACTCTGGGAACTTTGGGAGCTGTGGGTCTGTGGGGATTGTAGGCACAGTTAGAATTGTAAGAGTGGTGGGTCTCTGGGAATGGTGGTATGATGGTTATTCTTCATTGTTATCTTGAAAGAATTTAGAATCATCTAGAAGATATTCCTCTGAATTTGTCTTTGAGAGCAGAGAAAAAGAGAGGTTTAACTGAAGAGGGAAGACCCACTCTTAATGGGGGGGGGTAAGTAGCATTCCCAGGCTCCATGACAAGGGGAAAAAAGGAGAAGACAAGCTGAGCTCCAACCTTCATCTGTTTTCTTTTCCATTTATTTATTTATTTAGTTAGTTTTTTCAAGGTAGGGTCTTGCTCTAGTCCAGGCTGACCTGGAATTCACTATGTAGTCTCAGGGTGACCTAGAACTCATGCAATCCTCCTACCTCTGCCTCCCAAGTGCTGGGATTAAAGGTGGCTCATTTCTGTTTTCTAGCTGGAGATCCACTGTAACCAGCTGCCTCATGCTCCTCCCACCATGCCTTCCTTGTCACGATGGACTGTGGGAACTGTAGGCGCTGTGGGAATTGTGAGAGTGATGGGTCTGTGGGAACTGTTATGCTGGACTGTACCTTCAAAGTGTGAGCCCCCCCAAAATATTTCCTTCCTTAAGTTGCTTCTTGTCAAGCATTTGGTCATAGCAAAAGGAAAAGTAACTAATTCATGTGGATACTGTGGAACCTATGGGCTACAGGAACTGTGAGTATTATGGGTACTGTGGACAGGTGGGTTCTTGAATACCCTGTGTACTATTGTCACTGTGGCCGAACCTTTTTTACTTAAAGGTAATTGCAAGAAGTCTGGTTTTCCAGGTCTGACACCCTGACATAATTGTCTCCATTTTGGGCAAGACTGCAAGATGACTGATCAGAGCCCCTGACCAGCAGTTGGGGCAAGAATATATACAAACTATATATCAAATAGATGGAATAATGGATATTGGCATTTAGCATTTCTTCCTCACTATAGGCTAGGGCTGGGGGTGAAGTTCAATAGGATACTTGTGTAAGGCCCTGAGTTTGATGCCCAGCACTGTAAAAACAGAGAGAAAGAGAAAGAGAGAGAGAGAGAGAGAAGAAGAAGAAGAAGAAAAAGAAGAAAAAGAAGAAAGGAAGAAGGAAGGTCAAGCTCTGTGAGTATATGTATGTACTCATGTGCATAAGTGTGTATTAACTAAGATGCCAGCCATCTGTGCCACCAACCAGTGGGAATCTCATGGCAACTCCTGATCTCATGGCAGCTCCTGATGTGGCAGTGGAGCAGAGGGGTCCTCCCAGTGTCCAGGGACAAGAAACATCAAGTGGCAGGAGGGATACTCACTGTTGGACACTGTGAATTCTTAAACATGACCTTGAACTTGGTTTGGACCTCTCCTGGGTAGACTGGGGTGAAGATGATGGGCACTTTGATGGAACTGAAGGGGCCAATTTCCCCCTCTGTAACCTGCACAGGAAGAAGGATACCATGGGATCAGCAGGTAGGGGTCATGGGTCTTTATAAGGGTGCATTCCACTGACGCCTAGTCACACACAGGAACTAGTCCAGAGGCTGGCTGTGTCCTAGAGTCCTTATTGTTGTGGGGTCCCAGGTGAGGGCTGTGTGTGTGAAGGCAGCCTGAATGTTTCATCCTCCCCTCCAGCTTGTGCAAACACACCCTGCACTCCAGCCAAGGACAGCCCATTGGCAGTGTCCTCACTAGGGGTCCCATGCCCAAGAAACTGGCCCTGCTCTGCTAGTCCTGCCCAGCCCGAATGGAGAGAGGCTGACGTAGTGCTGGCTGAGACCACAGTGCCTGGAGGCTGGCCAGATTGAAGGGCTCCCTAAAGGTAACGGTTAGTGGTTGAAGAGGATGTGGCTAGGGCTAGAGAGGACTGTGGTCTGCCTCCTGGCTGAACAAAACCAAGATTCAGGGCAGCTGACCTCCCCTAGTGTGATCTCTGGCTGCTCCTCACTGGGAAGTGCCATCACAGTGCTGTTTGATGCAGCCTCTTCGTCTGAAAGACAGTAAGATGGTAGAAACAGACTTAAATATATCAATAATCACTCTGGAAAAAAAAGTCAAGGATGGTCAGGTTGGATAAATCAAAAATGTGTGAGTCTTTTTCCTGGTAAACCCCTAGGCATTGCTGAGGAAAAGTAAATGGGAAGCTATGCCATTCTTTTTTTTTGAGGAGGGTAGTTTCAAGTAGCATCTCACTGTAGCCCAGGCTAACCTGGAACTCACTCTGTAGTCCCAGGCTGGCCTTGAACTTGTAGCAATCCTCCTGCCTTTATATGTCATTCTTATAGGCTGAACACTAAATATACTAAGATGGCAATTTTCCTCAAATCCATAGATTCAAGACTATGCCAATGACACCCATGCAAAATCTTTCTCTTTTTATTTCTTTCCTTTTCTCTCCTTCCCTCCCTCTCTCCCTTCCTTTCCTTTTTTTTTTTTGAGATAGTGTCTTGCTTTAGCCCAGGCTGACCTGGAATTCACTATTTATTCTCAGGGTAATCTTGAACTCACATCAATTCTTCTACCTTTGCCTCCTGAGTTCTGGGATTAAAGGCATGTGCCACCATACCTGGCTTTCACTCTTTCTTTTCAAAATTTTTTGAGACAGGTCTCAAGTATCCCAGGCTAGCCTCAAACTCATTATGTAGCCTGATTCTCCTGCTTCTACCTCCAAGTATCAGGATTATAGGCATACACTACTATGCTTGGTGTGGTGGTTTGATTCATGTGTCCCCCATAAAATTGTGTTTTGAATGCCTGATACCCATCTGATGGTAATTTTGGAGTTGAAACCTTGTTGGAAATGTGTTGTTGGGGGCAGGCTTATGAGTGTTATGGTCAGTTTCCCCTTTCCAGTGTTTGACACACTTTTCTGTTGTGGTTGTCCACCTGATGTTGGCCAGGAGGTGATGTCCAGCCTCCACTCATGCCATCATTTTCCCTGCCATCATGGAGTTTCCTCTAAGTCTGTAAGCTAAAATAAACCCTTTCCTCCACAAGCTGCCTTTGGTCGAGTTCTTTCTGCCAGCAACAAGAAAGCTGACTGCAGCAGTTAAATTGGTACTGGGGAGTTGGATTGTTGGTGCTAGAACCCCAATTCTGTGGCTTTGGCCTTTTGGTACTGATTTGCAGGAGGAATGTGGAAGGATTTGAAACTTTGGCCTAAAAAATGCCTTGCAGTTCTGTAAGTACAGCTTGGACTATGGACAGTGAGGTTTGGCTTATGAGGGTGAGAAAGAACTGTCCGGACTGGTCTAGAAGTAGTTTGTGTGAGAGGCTTGCTGAGTTCTGCCTGCCTGCGTCCTGAGAACTTGGGCAGGGTTGTATTGCATAGAAATAACTGGTGTGAGCAGATGGAGATGGTATAGAAAAAAATGAAATCTCTTGGCCAAAACTTCTGCCTGATCAGCTGCAATTGTTGAGAGATTACAACCATTGAGATTGGGCCAGGTGATCTGCATGGGGACAACAGGAAGAATGAGGACTCTTTGAAGTAAAGGACTCACTGAATACTGAAGGAGGTTTCCTGTTCTTCAAAGTTTGCTTTGTTCCCCCCTGGACTAACAAATTGGTAGCCCACCTAGTACTATGGAGTATAACAAATGCAGGAAGAGGATCATGAGATTTACAACACGGTTTTGTTTTTTAGAAATGGCCATAGGCAATATGAAGCAGGCTAGTTGGATAACCTGCATAGAGACCCAATGGTGCCATAAGGATGAACCATGGGTTGCAGTGGAGACCTAATGTATGCCAGGGCTATAGGATGGCTTCCAAGGAGAGTTGCCAGAACCAGATGAAGTTTTCCCAAGACTGTGAATAACCGAGCTGGAGGGGCAGAATTGGAACTCCAGAGATCCATTACTGGTTAGAGTTATTGGACTTGGAGTTAGAGTTTGATGTTTGCCCTCTTTGTTTTAAATCTTGTATTGATTCAATATGTCTTTGCTATGCCCAATGCTATGTTTTGTAGTGTAAATATTTATTCTGTGCCATTATAGTTTTTGTTGTTGTTTGTTTTTGGTATTATGCCTCAGTTTAAAGACTTTGGACCATGGGGATGTTTGAACATCATTGAGATTGATAACAACTCTGTGTACTTTTGAAGTTGGGCTGGGTGCATTTCATTTTACATCATGTATGGTTATCAGTTTGTGGGGCCAGGGGCGAAATGTGGTAGTTTGATTCAGGTGTCCCCCATAAAGTTGTGTTCTGAATGTTTGATACCCAGCTAATGACAATTTTGAAAATGAAACTTTGTTGGAGGTGTATTGTTGGGGGTGAGCTTATGGGTGTTATAGCCAGTTTCCCCTTGCCAGTGCTTGGCACACTCTTTTGTTGCTGTTGTCCACCTGATGTTGGCCAGGAGGTGATATCCAGCCTCTGCTTATGCCATCATTTTTTTCATGGCATCATGGAGTTTCCCCTCAAGTTTGTAAATGAAAATAAACCCCTCCACAAGCTATCTTTGGTCAGGTTCTTTTTGTCAGGAATGAGGTTAACTGTAACACTTGGCTCTGTGTGTGTGTGTGTGTGTGTGTGTGTGTGTGTGTGTGTGTGTGTGTGTGTAAACCAAGAAGCTGACTTTAAAATGTACACAGAAATGCAAATAACTTAAACTATCCAACTATTTAAAAGGTTGGGTGACAGGTACCAAGAGTATCTCAACATAGCACCAATGGTCCAACTAATCAGGAAAGAGTCAGGAGTACACTCTCACTCAGACAGTCAGTGGATTATTGGCACAGGTAATATCCAAATACATGTACTAATATAAGTTTCAAGAACAAGAGGCTACTACACAGAATAAACTGAGCCTTCATCCTTGCTTTGTGCCAAACATAAAAGTTATTTTGAGGTAGACCACTGTCCTAAACACAAAAGTTATATCCCATGTTTTTATGACCTTGGGAAAGGTTAAAAATGTCTAAAAGGGTACAGACAACTGAAAGATATGGTAAGTTTGGAAATTTTTTGTTTTGTTTTGTTTTTTCAAGGTAGGGTCTCACTCTAACCCAGGATGACCCAAAGCTCGTTCTGTAGCTCTAGGCTGATCTCAAACTCAGAGTGATTCCCCTACCTCAACCTCTCCAGTGCTGGGATTAAAGGCGTACGCCACCATGCATGGCAAGTTTGGAAATCGTAAAGTGGAAAAATATAACAAAAAGCAGGAAAATGATGAAAACAATTTAGAACAGTGTCACAGGTAGATAGCAGGCTATATATATTAAAGTGAGGGCCAGGTCTTTGCTGGGGCATTTCCTCTACCAGCTCAGCACTGGGATTGTTGAGAATTTTTCTAACTGTCCTAACATGACTTCTGTACTTCTGAACCACTGGTGTGAAACACCTCTCCTCAGCCACAGGAATGTCAGAAGCCTGGTGGAATAAGAATAAGCCAGCATCTGTGGGGTCTCCATCACATGGGCAGAACCTTCCAGGTCCTCAGTATGCTGCCCTCACACCCACCCACTCCATGTGGCCAGCTGGTCTGGTGGGTGAAAGCTGGGGCTTTCCTCAATCTTGTTAGTTTCAACATGAATAGAATTTCCATCCATTTCATAACCAGTAACAGTTGAATATGTATCTTCCACATTTACTATCTCTTGCACCTGTGAGTCCTCCCCAGCATCTCCTAGACCCCCTCAGTCTCCAGTTGGGACCCTGGCCCTCTTCCCTCTGGCTGGTCTGAACTTCTGAGCAGGCTATGTTTAGAGCAGCTACTGGATGGCTGCCCCTCAAAGGTCCTTCTGCCAATCAAACTCTTCTTGACCTGTCTAGCACCCTGCTGAAGCCAAGGACCCTGCTGGCTCAGGAGCCAAGGCAGAAAGCCTGAGAAGGTACCCACTGCCCACCCACAGGTCTCCACAATCCTTACCATCCAGTTTCTCAGACTCCTTTCTGCTCTGGATATCTAGTAGGGAGAACTCGTTACCCTCAAGCTGTTGCTCAGAGAAACAGCTGGTGAGCTTCTCGTAGACACTTTTATCTTCATAGGTGAGGAAGCTGCTCTGAAAGGGAACTCAGCATCTTCACTGTCCCGTTCCCATTCAACATCCCAGATACCTTTGCCGCTGGGAGGGCCTAGGAGAAGTCACCTCTGTATCTGGTCCCATAACTGCTGGCTGGCTCCACATATTCCCTTGGCTATCCAAGGCTCTCATTCTGTCTGTCCCAGGTCTTGGGACCACAGCATCAGCTTGCCTAAGGCTGGGATGACCTTTTGCCACCTTTATCTGGGACAAGCTGACTCTTCTTTGCCCCTGGCATGAATGACCCATCTTGGTCCCTGCTTGTAAGCTGCTAAACTGTGGCCCCTTCACACTCTTCTGGGTCATTTGTCCAGAGGCTGACTGCTCCAGTCTGGGTTGAGCTGACCCTGCTTCCTCTGCAACTGTTCCTACATGTTCAGAGGGACCCTGGGCAACCTGTCCCCACCTGTACAGAGTAAAGCTGGCTCCCAGTCCCCTTCCCCATCATCCCACCTGCTCTGTTACCTGGTTCTGACCACAGCCCATGCTTCTTCACACTGCCATGGCCATAGCTGCCCCATAGCTCTTGTCTTCCCTTGAATAAAAACCTTCCAGTGGTCTTTATTGAGACACCTTTCATCTATCTTCCCCAAACGACCCTTATAATTCACAAGTATAATGAGAGTCAGTTTCTTTCTTTCTTTCTTTCTTTTTTTTTTTGAGGTAGGGTCTTGCTCTAGTCCAGGCTGACCTGGAATTCACTGTGTAGTCTCAGGGTGGCCTTGAACTCATGGCGATCCTCCTACCTCTGCCTCCCAAGTGCTGGGATTAAAGGCGTGTGCCACCACGCCCGGTTTAGAGAGAGTCCGTTTCTTTAATGGGACCCTCAGGACACCTGAAGGTTGCTATAATTTACTGTGGGCCCTGCACAGTCTTTCCCCCCCCCCTCATGCTTTGGGAATGAATGCAAGTACAGCTGTGGGATATCTCGCAGAGCTGTCTGATTGGTCCTTGATGTTCCTGTTCTATGCCTGTCACCATGAGCCTGAGACAGGGACAGCATCCTATTGCTACTGCTCTTGAGGCTCAACTACACGTGTCTTCCTCATGAGAGCCAATCTCTGCTCTCACTGATGTGAGGCAGTCCCCACATTTCCCTCCTCCTCCCTGACCTGGTGACACTTTTAGTTCCTCACCTACTTGTATATATATTGAATTGTATGCAGGGTTGGGAGGCTCTGTGCTCTGTTCTTGGCTGAGCAGAAGGAGAGGGACCCCTGGTAGCCATGGCTGCTGGTCAGCAGCTGGTAGTGCACTCACTATTTTCGTGATGGTCTGGGATTCTTCCATCTCAAAGGACTCAGAATCAGGGAGAAATTTGAACTTGGTGCCCAGGCCTCCAACATTGGTCAGTGTGATGCTCCGGGATGTAGTCTCACCCACCACGTAGCTGCCGAAGTCAATGAGCTCCCTGTCAAGGGACAGCTGCCAAAGGACATCAGAATAAGCCAGGGTGACTGCTCCAGAATGGTCAGGTCTTCAACACAAGGAGAGCAGGTCCTTTCAGGAACCATGAACCAGGGAACCCAAAGGCTGCCAAGGCTTTTCCTACTTATCAGCTGCAGCACAAGAGGCTATGAGGAGCCTGACCCTTTTTCCCCTTCACAAGGAGGCCTGCATCTGGCTCCAGGGAGGATGGGCCAGATTACCATGAGCATTTGTACAAGTCATACACTGCCCACCAGAGAGATAGCCCACCTCAGAAATCACAAATTCATGTAGTAGTCAAGACAATTTGGGGATCCTCAGTCTGGTTTTAAGAAATTCAACAGCAAGTCAGGTGCCTTTAATCCCAGCACACAGGAGGCAGAGTAGGAGGATTGCTATGAGGCCGCCAGCCTGTGACTACAGAGTGAGTTCAAGGTCAGCCTGAGCTAGAGTGAGACTCTACCTCAAGCAAACAAAGAAACAAACATTGATTCAGCAGCAGTTCCTTTTTCAAGGAGTGATAAGAATTAAGTGAGAGTAGCCACGGTGCTGGAAGCAGTTGGGGCTGACATTTCTTGGTGAGGTCAGCCGTGCTGTGGATACAAGGCCTGGACAGTCGAAGTCTCCTTTGTCCTGCAAGGCTTTAAGTCTGAACCTCACACAGAGAAGAAATTTATCTGAAAATTTCCAGCTCTGGTCTGAGTACTCACCTCTTAAAATATTTTTATTATTTATTTACAAGGAGAGAGAGAGAGAGAGAGAGAGAAGAGAGAGAGAGGAAGATAAAGGGGGAAGTGGGTGTGCCAGGGCTTCTAGCCACTGCAAAGAACTCCAGATGCATGTACCACTTTGTGCATCAGGCTTTATGTTGGCACTGAGGAATCAAACTTGGGTTGTTAGGCTTTGAAGGCAAGAGCCTCCACCACTCAGCCATCTCTCCAACCTCTGAGTACTCACCTTTTCAGAACACTTTATGTTACACACCCAAGGCCCAAGTTGCAGCCTGGTTGCTACTAGACCAAGCTCTGACCCTATATTCTCTACACTCCAAAGAGCCCAGCCCTCACTAGGGTTCCCAGCCAGGCTAGATAGCTTCAAACTTACAGAACATTTCTTCGTTGAACATTTCAATGGTACAGAAAATCCACCGGTCTGAGCCAAAAATGAGACATTTCCTTCCAGATCTTTATTTACCTAAAAAATAAAATAGCCCCAACCACCATAAGCTTCTATAATGACCCAGTCACATAGGTGGCACTTGTATAAGCCCTGCTAGGGCCTGATGACCACCAGACAAATGCAACTCCTCAGATGTGCTCAGGAGGAGCCTCACCTGATCAGGACCTGTGGGAATGTGCTTTGCAGCCCACTGAGAGCTCAGCAGGTGGGAGGACAGTCACCAAGTCTGCCAGCTGGTGAGCCAGATCTACAAAGTAATTCTGCCAGTATTTCAGATCATGATGATTTTTTTTTGGATAATATAGTAAAAACAGGACCTCTGTGTGACCCTTTGACTCACCATGGGCTTGAAGGTGATGAATACTTCACAGGACATCCCGGCTGACATGGGGCCAGGGGGGTCGAAGCTGCGGGCACAGGGATTCACAGTACATGGGTTAGGTGACTATAAAGGTGGATGCCCACCATACACTCAGCTGGACCTTTTGCATTCCTTCTCTCCCATCTTTCCCAAACATCACACCTCTGCCCAGATGCCATGGCCCAGGAGCAGCTCCAGATCTGCTGTGTTTCCTAGAGAATGATCTCATGATTTAGTGAACAGGAGATACCCAAGTAATCTTTCTTCCTCCTCCTCTTCTTCTTTTGTTTCTTTTTCTTTTCTTTCTTTCTTTTATTTTCAAAGTAGGGTCTCACCCAGGCTGACATGGGACTCACTCTGTAGATCCTTTGCTGGTCTCACAGAACTCACAGAACTCACAGCGATCCTCCTACCTCTGCCTCCGGAGTGCTGGGATTAAAGGCGTGCACTATCACGCCCAGCTTCAAGTGACCTTTGAATGTTTGTCCAGTGAGTGAGCCAGCAAGAGAGTGAGGTAAGTCTCCAGGGGCCAACTCCAGAGGTTTGGGATGCTGTGGGGCATGAGTTTGGCCCTGGTACCTTGGGAACATGCATCAGGTCTGAAACCTGGTGGATGGTGGATTCTAATATCAACATAGGGGAAGGACTGTGTGAGCCACTCAATAAAACAGCCACAAACACAGGGAGATGAGATAGGAGTCTGTTCTGATCTGGATCCTGGGTGAGGGAAAGGTTCTCCTTACAGAATTCCTTATGGAACCAGGCCTGTTTTCACAACATTGGATTTTACATAATTTGCTTGGTTTGGAAATGCATAAGCATTTAATTGAAAACGTAATATAAACAATACTGACTGGCAATGTCTCCTTGGCACAAGGTAGAAGGAAGTCTGCAATTTTTCTGATGAGGAGGAAGCATTTTGATGCCAGACTGCACAAAATCTCCAAGGATGGAGACACACCACTGAGAGGACAAGAACCCATGGTCACACTCATGTGCAGCGTACATGAACCAACGCAGTGAGAAGCTCTAGGAACTCCACCCTAAAAACTATTGAGTTGAGCCTCTAAAAAGATGTGTGGTTAAAATGGTAAAGTCATAAAAATAGAGTTACAGGCTGGATAAAAGAAAAAGACACTGCCAAGAAATGCCAGCTCATCTGAAAAAGAACTTGGAATTTTTAGAAATAAGAAATGCAGCACTGAAACAAGACATGCAGTCAGCAGCTTCAATCGCTGGTTAAACACAGCTGAAGAGACCAGTGAGCTGGCAACCCCTCGCACACTGCCTGACTAGACAAGATGGTGAATGTGAAGCAGTTACCATCAGGACAGGGAGAACAGGGACACTGAAATGAGAAGGGTTCACACAGAAAGAACAGGGCAAAGCCGAGGGAATGGGGACCAGAGCTGAGAAGTTCCCAGAAATGCTCAAGGATATGAGCCCTTAGCTCCAAGCACCATGAGTCAAAAGAAAATCAACCAGACCAGGTGCTGCATGAGGATATAGGACTCTTAGGGCCCAGGGCTCTCAGATCAGCCAGGTGGAAATCAAGGAACCTTCCAGAGAATCACAATCATAGCAAGCAAAAACAAAACAAAACAAAACAAAACAAAAAACCAGAAGACAGAAATGGATGACACCATCCAAGAGTGGAGATAAACTGTAATCCTGACCTGGGGAAGAGGGTTCTGAAGTAGCTGAGGAAAGAAAGACCACCTGGGCTCTTCAGACAACTTCCTGAAACCCTGAAGGTCAACAAGAGCAAGTGACTTAACATGACCAAAAGATAGAGACTCAAGTTAACACAGAAGTTAAAATAAATACCCATTTCCAGCAGATGGCTAGGAAAAAGGAAACAGGGGAACAAAGATCCTGTTGCTCACTTCCACTTAGCTCCCGAGAGGACAGTATATCAAGAGCCCTGTCAGCCAACAGTGTTCACAGGAAAGGACACCTAGGAGCACGTACCCTCAGGAGCAGCCCCAGGAAGACACCCTGGAGAAGGAAAGCACCCCTTAAGCCTCAACAGAGAAGGCAAGAGTTAGGATACCACTCACACTGAACACCCATTTTAAAATTTGCACATCACACGCTCACAGAAGTGGGTATTCTTGGGCTATGAATGTTAAAGCCACTGGAGACCTCTAGAGTTGTCCATAAGCTGCATACAGTGGAGCATACCTGTAGTGCCAGCTACTTGGGAACCTGAGGCAAGAAGACTGCAGGTTTGAGGACAGCCTAGTTACCTGCCAGGCCCTTTCTGCTGGGCAGATTCCAGCTTCTTGAGAGGTGGCCCCAAGTAGCCTGTCCCCACACACATATCTCTGCTAGCTAGCGTCAGCATGTACAAAGCAGTTGAGGCTTCCACAATAGGATAGGGAGCTCCTGTCTCAAAAAACCCACACAAATGAAGGTAAAGCCTGAGGGCAAGGATCAGAAGACAAATGGAAGCACCACAAAACCACAGCAAAGCTGAAGAATGGGAAAAATAGAAAAGCAGCAATAATGGGAACTACAAAGAAAATGATACTTAAAGGGCCAGAAAAGAAGTGACAACATGTGTATAAGCGGAGGAGGAGGAGAAGAAGGAGAGAAAACAAACAAATAAAAACAGACTGGCCCAAAGAAAAATAAGTTACAGTTCAGAAAATGTGCTAAAAGCCTCATACTGAGAAGGCACACCAGCTCCAAGGGGGAACTACCACAGTGCCAAACGAGGATGAGAGGAGACATGGAGAGCTTGCCAAAAGCATTGCCATAATTCAGGGAGGGACTGGGCTGGCCTTCATGACTTCATGACCAAAAGATAGAGGAGTGACCTTCTGTACTCTGTAAGGAAACATGGCCCATGGCTGGACACCAAACTCTGTAGCAGACTCACTCAATATGGATGAAGTCCCGCAGGTTCTCCTCGACACCCACTAGCTTGCAGTAGTTGATTGTGTAGGTGGCATTGATCAACGTGATCTTCTTCTTGTACACTTTGCCAATATCAAAGTCCTACAGAGTTGGAGAAGCTATCATGACCTCAGGCTCTCTAGCAGCAGCCTCAAGAACAGGTCAGGAGGAGTGTCAGTGGGTGGCTCACTTGCACACTAATTCATGAGAGGTTAAGGAACCTCTGGCAGAGAAGGAATCCCCAGGATTCCCCTGAATTGAGGGGTCTTCTGAGGGTATATGAAGGGCAGTGAGAGGTCCATCTTATGAGAACTCCTACCTCACCAGAAATGGGCTTTGTGGGGGAAAGGTAGGGGAGGAGAAAGAACAGCTCAGGCAACCTATTGTGGCCTCACCTGCTTTGTACATGCTGACGCCAGCATGTGTGTGGGGACGGGCTAGTTGGGGCCACCTCTCATGAAGCTGGAATCTGCCCAGCAGAAAGGGCCTGGCAGGTAACTACTGTACCACCCTCTTCCCAGGAGTTCAGGCCCTTCTCTTTAAGGAGCACCCAGGTGCTTCCTGCTCTTTAGGCTACCCCCAAGCCCTCACACCCCAGCACCAAAGCTGAAGACACAGCTGCACCAGAGGGTAGGCTCACCTTGAAGTGGATGAGCTCAGGTTTGCTGTTGAAGGGGCGGCCCTTGAACTCCCTCCCAGATACCACTTGCTTGTGGACCACCCCACTGCGCAGACGCTCCACAGTGCGGGCCAGGATATCCTTGTCCATCTTGGTCCCACCCACAGGTTTTCGGTCCATGTCCTCTTTGGGCACCTTGGGTTCACAGAGACAGAGGCCCATCAGGGCTCACAACTTAACAGCTAATAAAGTACTGTGCCTACCATCAGGGTAGGAAAAGGCCTAGAACCCAGGAAATTACTCTGATGGGCCCCAGCTTCATCTTGTCTCATAGATAAAATAGGGACTCTATTCTTCAGAGAGAGAGAGAGCGAGGGAGCGAGCGAGCGAGAGAGAGAGAGAGAGAGAGAGAGAGAGAGAGAGAGATGAAAGGAAGGAAAGCAGAAACATGTTGAGCTCAGGAGATTTCTGGGAAATAATGGCAAAGGGAATGTTCTAGATTGTTGAGTCAGTCAGGGAAAGAGAAGGTTTTGAAGTAGTCTTCAGGACTCAATCTTCTTAAGTAGTAATGTTGGTGCAAATCAGGCCATTTCACTAACTGATGTGAGCAACTGAGAGAGTTGTAATCCAAGAAGGGCCTGAGAATTTCCTTTTGACATTGTGTGGAATATGCTTGGTGGCTGTCCATGTCACCAGTGACCACTTCCCTAGCTCTCGGTGGTGGAAAGTGCCTGGTGTCACCTCTCTGCTGGTTTTAGAGTGGAACTACCAGCCCAGCCTGTCTTCTTCATTGCCTTCATTGCCAGAATCAAGTGGCTCTGTCCTGGTAGTAGTGATGGTTTGATTTGTGCAGAAGCTGAGAGGAGTGCACTGGAGAATGGAGCCACAGTTTGTGCCTCCCATAGGCTGAAGCACCCCTTTAGCAATCCAGATGACCAGCACTCTGGACAGGGGCACGTTTCTTACAAGGTTCAAATCATGCCTTTTTTCTAGAAATGTTTCCTTGACAGTAAGCAGAGTGATGCAGGCTTTGAGCCCTTCTGCTCCTCACAGCTATACACAAAAGTGTGTGGCTTAGCTCTGAGGCTTCAGTGTAAGGATCCAGGCAGCAGGGGGGGGGGTGAGTCTAGGGTCATTATACATATGTCATCTCCCTCAGAGATTCTAGGAGGAGGAGAAGGATCTGGTGTTTAGAGGAAAAAATAGCAGGCAGAGAAGGAGTGGTTGCAGCAGGGAGAGGCTTTAGAACTGCAGGTGTAGATCTGCATGAGATCTGTGGCAGAAAAGCTATTACCTGGTATGTCTTGTAGTCTTCAGTCCAAAGCCCCGGAATCTCAGGTTTAGCTAGTATTTCCTCTGCATTGATGGCTCCCAGGTCCACCTGCATGGACTCGCTGGAGATGGCTGCCAGTAGACAGGTGGCTTTGGGGCCTACTGTCACCTCATTCTCCTGCCATCAGAAAAGCAATGAAGCCAGACATGTTTATTTCAGAAATGGAGACTTCAGATGAGCAGGAAGAAGACAAAACTCCTTGGAGCTCTCCAGGGCACTTGGCCTGACATCCCCACAGTGTTCTTCCAAGCAGAGACAGTGTTTTATACATGAAAGCCTTGCAACTTTTCCACTTAAAACACAACACACATTTCTATACATCACTGAATGTTTTTCTACAGTGTTATCAGAGTCCAGCAGAAAGTGTCATTCATAGAGAAACATTCTGATTGATGGACATGCTGTAACCATCTTCAGCATTCCACTGGCAGTCTGACACACCAGACCTGGACAGGCCCCAGGCAAACCCAGAGAGGACGGGGTATTAGTTTTCTAGAACTGTTTTGGGGATAAGGCCTCATCTGAGTTGCTCTGGATATGTACTGAGTCTGCCATGGGTAGCATGGATGAGCCAGACCCTTCCTCCTGGAGGACAGGGGATAATCTTTGCAAACCATGGGACCTGTTGCCATTAGAACAGACTGAGGTTGTATAGGAACAGAGGGAAAGTGACTCAGGAGTGGCTGGGAAGGCCTCTCAGGAGTATTCTCTCAGGGGAGGGTAAGTGCAAAGGATCTGATGAGCCTCAAGGTGAGGAGTAGTGAGGGGCAGTGATTCCACTTAGCAGAGAAATCTGAGAAGTGGGAAAAGCCTATGATGCACTGAGATACAGAAGAAGACCCCCCCCAACCCCAAGGTTAAAGACAAGCAGTTGATATAGAGCAACAAGGAGGATTCTAGGTAGAGGAATAATGTCCCTGCCCTATCACCTCAGGGATAGGTGAGTTAGAAACAGATCTTCCCAGCTGTGGGTATTGCCTACTATTGCAGACACTCATTGCTGTCAGAAAGAACGCGACCAAAAGCAGCTTGTGGGAGGAATGGGTTTATTTTGGCTTACAGACTCGAGGGGAAGCTCCATGATGGCAGGGAAAACAATGGCATGAGCAGAGGCTGGACATCACCTCCTGGCCAACAGCAGGTGGACAATAGCAACAGGAGAGTGTGCCAAACACTGGCAAGGGGAAGCTGGCTATAAGACTCATGAGCCTGCCCCTAACAACACACCTCCAACAAGGTTCCAATTTCAAAATTGCCATCAGATGGGGATCAAACAGTCAGAACAAAAGTTTATGGGGACATCTAAATCAAACCATCACACCTACACAGAGCAGGCCCTCAGAACAAGTGAGTGAAAGAAATGCTACAGCCTCCTTGGAGACACTAGGGATGCCTGACATGGGTGGACTCTGGCCACACAGGTCACCCCCTGAGGGGCTAACCCAACTCTGCATCTAAAGACAGGAGAAAGGACTTGCTCCAATCTCAAAGAGGTAACTCCAGTAGCACCGTTGGTTAGTGTGTTTATATGAGAGGCAACTTTGCTAAGGGTGTACAGGGCCCTCACTGTTGGGTGCTGCAGGGCTATGACCTGGTGACCTTGGTCAGTCTCTTCACTTCTTCCTACCTGTACCCTCAAGTGTGTGATCCCAAGATGAGAGCTGTAGTTTTCTGCTTACCAGCGGGTTATTGGTGGTCACAGCAGTGGTTTTCCCTTCACAGAAGTCAGAGATGTAATTCCAGGTCTTGCCTCTCAGAGTCCATTGGTCTGTGGTTTTGGTGGGTAGGTGCTGTTTCTTTTTCCGATTTTCCTCCTCTGCTTCCTCTTTCAAAATCTTACTTACTATCTCCTGCTTCCGGAGCTTCTGTTCCTCCTCAAAGGCCCTGTGGGAAGCTCTTCTCAGATAAGAACCAGGTGCCACTTCTCAGGACCTACAAGCAGCCACTAGAGCAACATGGCTTTACTTAGCCCTCTGGTACTTTCCCAGAAATGCGGGTCCAGCCCAGCAAGGCTTTGGGTTGGAATATCCTGTTCTGGGTGAGCCCAGAAGGGCAGCCAGACCACAGTTGTATCTCAAACCCCAGCCTTGTCTGCTCTGTCCAGCCTTGCTCTTGTTCTCTCAAGTTCTGTCCTGTTGCTTCCAGCTCAATCGAAAAGTTCCCACAACAAACCCTGGCCCTCAGAAGCTGCTCCACTCTTGCTTCTAGATCAATAGCTGGGGAGCTGCAGCTGAGACACAGAGTAAGGATATCATGAGGGCTTGGGGACACCTCACTTACTAGGTCCTGAGTCTACTTCAGACCAAATGTCAGGGCAGACAGGAAGGAAGCAACAAAACTGTAAAAAACTGAGAGAGACAGAGACAGAGACAGAGACAGAGAGAGACAGAGAGAAAAGATGCCTTCAATGAGAGGATCAGAGGCCACAATCAGG
The DNA here is from genome assembly GCA_004024765.1 of Zapus hudsonius. Taxonomy (NCBI): domain Eukaryota; kingdom Metazoa; phylum Chordata; class Mammalia; order Rodentia; family Dipodidae; genus Zapus; species Zapus hudsonius. Next base: position 188,368 of record PVHP010000108.1, on the reverse strand, counting down.
TAGATCCTGTGCAAGAGAGAAAGGGTCAAGACACTCCACAAAGATGTCAGCTTTAAGCAGAGGCACCGAGAAGCTGGTTAAGTGGAATTTATCAGAGCATTGTGTGCAAGGTGGAAAAGGCCAGATCAGAGGCAGTCCTCTTTAGAAACCCTGAACTCAGGAAACTCACTCCCCCTTTCCCATGGGAAACCCATGTGGGACCACAGAAGCAACACTGAGCACTGACCTGGGGGGAAACTAAAGAAGTCAGAAGGTAACAAGGATGAGCCCCTGGCATCCTCTGAAGAGGAGGGTGTTACAGGGACCCCAAAATCCCATATATGCAGAACCAGGAAGCCAAGCAGAGGAATGAGGGGGCTGGGGAGATGGCTCAGTAGTTAAAAGCGCTTGCTTGCAAAGCCTGCTGGTTCAAGTTCAATTCTCCAGTACCCACTTAAAGCCAGATGCACCAAGTGACATGTGCCTGGAGTTTGTCTCTGGCATGCCCATATTCTAACTAATTCTGTTCTCAAGCAAATAAACAATGAGGAAAGAAGTTTCCCAGCCCCAACAAAAGCCCCTACAGAGAGTCTGAAAATGCCAGAGGTCACTGGAGACCTCTGCAGCCAGAGGTGGAGGCAGGGGCTACTGGAGCTTTCTTCCCACATCCCATCATTGCTTTTGGAGGGAGGGATGAGGGTCAAGCCCTTTGGTTCTCCCTGTGTCCACTGGCGGGGCAGATGCCTCCCAGCCCTCACCGCCTCTGGGCCTCCAGTTCCTGGTGTTTGCGTTGATGGAAAAGGTGCTTGAATGCATCCCCGCCTTGGGAAAGGATTGCCTCCTTTTCTGCACAGGCCTTCTGCTCAGCCAGCTCCACTCTGGCCTGGCTCCAGGCTTGAAACTTCTTTAGTGTTTCCTGGAAATATGGAACTCTGAAGCCATAGTACCAGCACATGCAAGCATACACATGTTTGCACACACATGTAGACCTTTCCACATCACCTTCCTACCTAACCCAGATCCCAACCCAAGTGCTTGTCCTCTGAGAAAAGGGGTGGATTGATTTCTTCCTACTGGACTAGGGCCCCTGTACAGAGCCCAAACAGGAAGTCTGTGATGGAGGTATGGTGAACTTGCAGGGAGCAGCTGAGCAGCCTGGTTGGCCCTTGGCAGGGACATGGTCTGGCTCATGGGAGCAGGGCCCAGTGTGATGGCTAGCCAGTTGGACGAGCCAGAGAGTATGGTGTTAGGACCTGCAGGGTCAGAAGGTGGGGCTGTGCTTACTCGGCTGGCGGTGATGTTGTTCTTCAGTGCTAACACTGCATCCATGCGTTGCTTCATGTGCTTGCGGGACTCCATCTCCTCCTTTTTCTCTTGCTCCCGAATTCTGGAGGAAGAAACATGTGGGGAGCTGTTATTTGAACCTTAAACTGCATCAACATTTGTTTTGAAGGTCTCTGTTCTTCAGTCTACTAACCAATACTAGTTTCTATCTCTCTCCTAAACTTTCTCCGCCTGCAGGCTTCCTCCTAGAGATCACATGTCCCTTGCTGTGGCCAGGCTACCTAGCAACCTGGTTACGCTAATTCCTAAGTAACCGCCCATGCTTCTCCCTGTGAAAAAATATTTAAGTGCTGCCTGCCCTGGAAATAAATGAGTTTGATCGGAATATCGACTTGCTCCATTCTCTCGCATCTCTTGTCCCCCCCCCCCATTCTCACCCCTTCTCTAGGGCCCTCGCTGTGACCGACCCACGGGTGGGTTAGGACAGAAACACACTAAGGTCATATTTGTGATTATAGAGCTGTGGGAGCCTTATGTGCTGATCACTTCCACAAAGGAAATAATGAAAGATAAAATAGGCCCTGCCACCTAGAGCCAGGGTATGGGGACATGTGGCTAGAGATATTCTGTGCACCCGAGGGCTGCCTTGTGACTCATGGTCCTCCTGCAAACACAAATAACTTAGAATTAAATTGCAGATCCAATGATTTGTGATGACTTCCTTGAGGAATTTCAAAGCAAAAACAAGGGACCCATGGTCTTAGAGTCCTCATGGATATTGACAAAAGAAAGATTCAAGAGGTGACCTTACCGTCCCAAGGAGGCCTTTAGGAACTTCACTGCGATCCTGTGGTTTCTCTGGGCATCTTCCACCAGCTTCTGGTGTCTCATCCCCAGCTCCCTCTGGACATGCAAGGACTTACTGCAGTTATGTGGGGCAGAGAATGGAAACAATATCATGTCACATGATACACCCACTGGGACACATGCCACTTAAAGCTACACCCACTGACGCCTATACTCAGTGGCCATCTTGTATAGGCTCAGGTGAGGCTAGGACTGAGGAACACTAGGCAGGGCTGGAATCATGGATGACACAGATGTTAAAGTGCTCCTGTGGGCTCTGGTGTGAGGAAGCCTCCAAAAGCAGGGTCTGGTCCAGGCTGAACAGGGGTCTGGATGGGAAGGGACCAGCAAAGATGATGGTGTAGAGAGGGAAGAGATCAGGGGGCAGGAGGAGGTAAGTGAGGAGGAGATGGGACAGAATGAAGATTGAGTGCTCATAGCCAGCAGCCTGGATCCACAGGAAGCAGCAGATATGGCAATGAGCTGGGCACAGTGGCAGGTGGGGAAGGTCAGGGGGAAGCTGGCTCCTGGTCAGAGCAGGGAAGCTAGGTAAGGGTGGACACACATAAGGAAAGAGTGGGCAGGTGAGATGTACAGCACAGCCTGGGGTATCCAGGGAAGAAGGCTTGCTCTAGGCCTTGGAAGAGTGAGGTCCAATGGTTCTGAAACTCCTGGGGGTGGGCTTGGTAGGTGGTTGAAAAGAGATAGTGGTTGCCCCAAGGGACATGTGGGAACTGAGCCTGAGTACTCCAAAGTTCAGGGTGGGCACAGGAACAGCCAGATGTGGGATGGTGCCAGAGAATTGTCTGGCCAGGGAGGGAAGAGGGAGTGTGCAGGGGAAGGGTCTGTTGGTTTCAGTGATGCTGGTCACTGGTAACTGTGGGCACTTAATACTGGGCAGAGAGGGGCAAGGAGTCTGGGCAGGACCAGTGGTGCAGATGTAGCTATAAGCCCTGGTGCAGAAGGCAGAAGGATTGGAAGGACTACAAAACTGGGTGTGGGTGTCACTTACTGGGCCCTCAGCAGCCGATTCCTCTCTGCCTTCCCCAAGGCCTCTTTCTCCCTGTAGAGCTGCTGGGCTGTGTGTGCCTGGAGGCACTTCTGCTTGGCTTCTGCCTCCTCTTGGTTACGCTTCCGGACATCCTCAAATTTCCCCTTCTCCATCTCAATGTGCCACATGGTATTCCTTGCAAACAAGAGGCCACTTGCTATTTATAGTGGCTAAGGATTTAAACATTATGGAGCATCCATTTTGGTGATCTGGAGAGAGACCTGCCTGATCTCAAGTCTTGGGTGACTATTATCAGCTGTCAGTGAGCACTGCATTTGTGCTGTCTGCAGTGTACACAGCAACCCCTCCAGCTCTCTACATGAGTCCAAGAGGTTTGTGGTTCATCTTCAGTCAGAATGAGCCCATGAAAACAGCAAGAGGGATGAGGCAGAATTGCTCTTCCTGGAATGTGGGGATCCATTCTCATTAAGCATTAGCATACCTCTTAGGGTCTCTAGACATTAGAGCTGACACACCTGGACAGATGTAGCAGAATGCTGAGCATATCTGCATGTGACCCATTCTCAGGGTCTTGCTAGAACCTCTTCACAGCTCAGGTCAGAGTTGATGATAAAAGGTGCAGGACCCACCTCCCAATATTGGGTAGCCAAATCTTTGCATATATTATGGTAAAGCAAATGTCTCAAACCTGTTCAGCATAGCTGTAGGTTTTCAATAAATGTGCTAACTTGAGTTAAGAAAAATTTACTTTTATTCCTATTTTGTTAAAATATTTAAAAGAATTTTTGTGTGTATATACATGCCACAGCATGCATGTGGTAAGGAGGTCAGAGGACAAACCTAGTTCCTTTCCTTCCACCTTGTTTTGAGACAGGGTCTCTTGGTCTCTGTCTCTCTCTGTCTCTCTCTGTCTCTCTCTCTCTCTCTCCTCTGAGAAAGCCAGACTAGCTGGCCTTTGAGCTTTGGAAGTCTACTGACTCTGCCTTCCATGGTGGTAGGTCTGATGGGATTACAGACATGTGCATCACTTTCCATCAGGTTTGACATGGGTGCTAGGGATCTGACTCTGGTTGGCAGGCTTGTGAAGCAAATGCCTTTAACCACTGAGCCATCTCTCCAGATTATCTACCATTTATTGGGGGGTGTATTCTGTTTATTTTATTATGGGGCCTAGGGAGTACTCAGTCCAGTTTTTCTCCACAACCAGTTGTATGGTTATTGACTAAGAGTCAAGATACTAGAAGTTCTTTGGTGTTGGGTGGAAGAAGGAACCCAAGTATCTGGAGAGAACATGTTATAGAGATTTTGCCATGAGTAAGGGTCTAGTATCTTTCAAAGGCATTTGGTGGCCCTTTGACATATATCAGGGAACAGGTGGAAAACACTGCCTTTGGAAAGGGGCTTTATACTGAGGCCTGGGAGGCAGAGGCCAGGTGGCCATGGTTGGTTTGGAGAGGAGGTGGTCTCAATGTTTCTGAATATGGTTTTTGGGCAATAGCTAATTTATCTCAGGATCCTGCCCAAACAGATGAGAAGCCCACCATAGCCTCCCTTCATCTGGATCACCAGTGTGGTCAGTCAGAGAGAGAGAGATGACAGCAAGGAAAGTTCAGAGAAGGGATGCTCCTGGCATTGGAGATGGAAAATCATACTATGAGCCATTTTTTTTGAATTATCTCCGTAAGCTTGACATTATTTTTAAGTAAAAATGTTTCCTGGGGGAGGGGCTGGGAAGATGGCTCAGCAGTTAAAGGTGATTGCTTGCAGAGCCTACAGGTCATGGTTCAATTCCCAGCCACCCACATAAAACTGAACATAAAAAGTGATATAGGGCTGGAGAGATGGCTCAGCGGTTAAGGCACTTGCCTCCAGTACCTAAGGCCCCAGGTTCAATTTCTCAGGACCCACGTATGCCAGACCCACAAGGTGGTGGCCCTGGTGCTCTCTCCCTCTCTCTCTCTGTATTTTGCTGCTTGAAAATGAATAAATAAAATATTTTTAAAAAGTGATACAAATGTCTGACATTCATATTCAGTGGTAAGAGATCATAGAGCATGCACACACAACACACACACATAAGTAAATAAACAAATACATTTAAAAAAGTTTTCTGGGTGCTGGGATGATGGCTTAGCAGTTAAAGGAGCTTGCTTGCACAGCTTGTCAGTCTGGGTTCAATTCCCAAGCCACCCATGTAAAGCCAGATGCAAAAGTGGCGCAAATGTCAGGTTTTGCAGTGGCAAGTGCAAATAAATAATTTTTTTCATCTTTTTAAAAATAAGTAAATGGATGTTCACAACAACCCAATACAGACAGGATGTCCAGGAGTCTTGCCAACCCTGGCTGTTGGACCATATATGGACAGAGGAAGTGCCAGCCAAGTTTCAATCAAGAATAGTTAAGTACCCATGTCCTATTTCTGCTTGGTCATAGGTAGGATGATCTGTCCATAGCTGTGTGCCTCTTTGCATTTTATGTGGCTGTAATGTGGTGGGAGGTGGGAGGGAGCATATAGGATATGGACTTATATTTGACTAATTACAGCAGGAGCAAGGCAGCCCTGTGTTTGCTTTTTATTCTTAATCCTTAAACTAGGAATTATCCCACAAGCTGCTTTGAGACCTGTGCTTGCTAAGTAACTAAGGAACTAATCTGGAAGCCCACTGTTAGCTCTTGCAGTCTTACTCGTTCTCCTTTAGCACAGCAATCATTTTTGACTGTAGATCTTTCTCATTCTCTAGCTCTGTGTTTAGGCGTCTGGACGTAGCCTGGAGACGGCCCACAGCAGCCCTGGAGCAACAGCAACAGAAGACACGATGATGGGCTGTATGCCAGCAACAACATGAGCCCACCAAGAAAAAGTTGAGGACAGCCTGGCATCTTCCCTCAGTCTGATCATATCTCAGGAGAGAAGTGTGAACCAGGAGTGAGGCCTTATAGCATCAGTGTAAAGTGTTTCCTATACCCAGTTCCCACTAGGTAGTTGGGGCCAAGGTAGTGCCTTACTTCAGGCCCCAGGAAGAACCAGTCCTGATGCCAGTCAAATCCACTTCCTTGGGCCAGGAGAACCAGGCTGAGTACTAGGCTATCCATGGTCCCCTGCCACAAGGACTGATCCAGACGACCCATGGAAGAGGATATCCAGCTGATTGGGGATGGGGATGGGGGCATTGGGGAATTAGGGATAACAACTCATTGTTTGCCCACTAAATAATGTAACTCATTATGGTCAATAAATCAATATATTTTAAAAATCCACTTTCTTCTACTGTCTCTCATTTTTCTCTAGGAAGCTAGAGGCTGAATTCCTGCTTGCTAGGATTCTCAAAACAGCAAGTCCCAGACTTCAATTCAGGAAGGACTCAGCACTTTCTGCAACACCACCTAGCCCTTTTGTTCTGAGCTGCTTTGAACCCTCACTCCTTCTCCTTTCCTCCTAATGGTGTTCTTCTGCCACTGTATCACCCACTGTTGTCGAAGCCCAATTATGCTGTCAGATACAAAAGCAGGTATCTTTCAGTAGTAACATGTTGGTGAAGAGAAGCCAAAGGAAGGGCCTTATCTATGAGAAGAGTCTGAATCATACCAACCAGAAGAAATAGATGAACCTTATGGGCATGGCTAGTGTCTGGAAGCAGGTCTCAGTAATCAGTGAAGTCTGAGATCATCTGTGAACGCTGAGCTGCTGATCTCACAGAATCAGGTGGATTTAAAAATCCCACACAAGCGGCTTGAGAGCTGATTTAGCAGTTAAAGTGCTTGCCTACAAAGCCTAATGACTCGAGTTTGATTCTCCAGTAGCCATGTAAAGCCAGATGCACAAAGTAGCGCACACATCTCGAGTTTGTTTGCAGCAGCTGGAGGCCCTGATACACCCATTCTCTCTATCTGTCTCTCTTTTCTCTATCACTCTCTGCTTGCAAATAAATAAATAAAAATATTAAAAAATAATCCCACAGGGCTGGGCGTGGTGGCACACACCTTTAATCCCAGCATTTGAAGGCAAAGGTAAAAGGATTGTCCCTGTGAGTTCAAGGCCACTCTGAGACTATATATCGAATTCTAGGTCAGCCTGGGCTAGAGCAAGATTCTACCTTGAAACACCAAAAAACAAACAAACAAACAATCCCACACAGGGCGGGATTTGGTGTTTCAGGCCTGTAATCTCAGTACTTGGGAGGCTGAGGCTAGAGGATTACAAGTTTGAGGATAGCCTGGTCTACAAAGTGATATTGTCTATAAATAAATTCAACAAAGGGCAAGCCACTTCCGTCACAATGGCCAGGGCTGGGACTGCTACTTTATGAGCTGCTTTGACTTGTGGCCCTGTCCACTCCGCAACCTCAGCACCCTAGGCTGACATTTCTTACCTGTGTTATGTTGCCTATGCCCCACTCTGGAGAAAGGCTACCTGCCTCCTGACCAGTGAACAAATGAACCTCTATGGTATGGTACAACCTTGACAGTATGGTCACACTTGGCTTTCCAACCTCCTTGCCCACCAGGATGACCTACATGTTGTTAGCTTCTCTTTCTCTGGTGATCTCAGCTGCAAAGCTCTCCTGCTGTTTGCTGAGGAGGTCCATTCTCTGACGACAAACACGCAGCTCCTCTCTGAAATTTTAAACCAAGAATAGGGATAATGGTTTCCTGAAGCTCCAGCCTCTGAAGGCAGCAGGGTGAGGCAAGGTCTAGGGGTCCAGGCCAGAGACTGAGAATACCTTGTCTTTCCAGGTGTCTCTTTCACTTAAGAGACATCAGCAGGGTATTGTTGGACTGTTTTTTGAAAATCTGCCACAGGGGCCAGTTGGGCAGCCTCATGCCAAAGGTGATGTGCCCAGGCAGCCAAGAGAAGTGCAGTCAGTATGGGCCTGTATGTGTGCAGGACTCTGAAGAGCAGCTGCACATGTCTGGGGATCCTTGTTGGCATGCCATGAACACAGACAAAAGCAGCTCCCTGGGTGGGTCTGAATAACATGCTACCTCCAGTTACGTGACTTTCACCCCAGTTGAAAGCAACAGAAGAAAACACAAGACACAAAGTGTGAGCTTTGGAGAATGAGAGAGGCTGTAGGATAATACTAGATAAATGCTAGTCTCCCCAGGTAATGCCATGTGCTGAGCTCATACAGAAACATACTTTCTTGTGGGGGAGACACTGCATAGTAGTAAAGTATTATGGTCTTGACATTTGCTTTTAAGCTACTCAGAAAAAGAATCTTAAAAGCTAACTAAGCACAGTGGTCTAGTGTAGGCATAGATGGAATAGCTGTCTATTGCTGTCTAACTTTTCTTGTATGTTTGAAATTTTCTCCCATGATGTTGTGGATCACACTTGATGTTGCTACTAACCACCCTGGCAAGAAGAACTGAACATAAAACTCAAGCAGATCAGGTGTCAGTGAGACCCAGCAGACCCTGAGAGGCAGGAGGCTGCCCACAAAGGCCTCAGTCACAGCTTAAACATGCTGAGACCCATGTAGAAGCCAGATGGCCATGCGAGGTCTGGTAGGAAAATCAAGGAACCCTGGCTCTCTGGAACCTACACAGGACCAAGGAACAGGAAAAGAGACTGATGCTTAGGATGTCATCCCTGGTGGAACTTTCTAGGTTGCTCCTAGAGCAGACCTTAGCAGACCCTCCTTTGTAGGGCTGTCAAGGAGACATAGGCCAGGACTTTCTATTCAAACACTGTAGAGCCAAAAGGCAAGAGATAACAAGCCATGGGACCTGGGTGGCACCCAGGTCCTCAGCAAGTGAGCTCACCTGGTCTTCTGAATGAAAATGTCTTTCTCCTCATGCAGTTTGTTCAGGAGGCCCAATTGCTTCTGCAGGTGAGTATCTTGGATTTTGTCTTTGACAGTTTTCTTCATTTTCACAGCATTCTCTTTCTGTCCTTTCACTGAACTTGAAATAAAAGGGCAGCATTTGCTACACACATCAGCTATGTCGCTCAGTACTACCTCAGGGTAATCTATACCTGACAACTCTCTCCACAGCCTACAAGCACCGCAGTTCAGGGAGGAGGAAGCTTCACCCTGATGAATTACCCAGAGTGTCCTTGGTCAGCAGCATTCTGAGGAAGAGATTCCACCTCAAATTCTGGATCTTCTAATTCATGCTCTTCTAGAAATCAAGACAAGAGTTAAAAAATAACTGTAGGCTAGGCATAGTGGCACATGCCTCTAATTCCAGCACTTGGCAGGAGGAGGCAGAAGGATCAGGAATTCAAGGTCATCATTGACTGTATAGCAAATTTAAGACCAGCCCAAGCTACATGAGACTCTGTCTCAAACTACTAAAATCAGACTAGGGGGATGGCTCCGTATGTTAAAGCACTTGTCATTGCAAGCATGAACACTTGAGTTCATATCCCCAGCACCCATGTAAAATGTCAGGCCTAATGGCATGTACCTGTGATCCCAGCACTGGGGAGACAGAAATGAAAGGACACACTGGGGCTTGCTGGCTAGCTAGTCTGGCTAAATTGATGAGCTGTAGGTTCAGTAAGAGACCTGTTTCAAAGAACAAGGTGAAAAGCCAGGTGTGGTGGCATACACCTTTAGTATGAGGTAGGAGGATCACAGTCTAAGGCTATAGAGAGAGATACAGATTAGCCTGGGCTAGAGTCTGAGACTGCTTCAACCCCTCCCCCCAAAGAATAAGGTGGAGACCAACCATGCGTGTACCCATACACATAAAAACATGAATGCACACAACATACACACATGAAAAATAAATAAATCAATATACCCTCAACGCACATGCATATATATGCAAAATAAATAAAAATACCACAACTTTCCCCAACACACACAACAAAACTAAACAAACACCACCGCTCCTTTCCTGTGAAACATTCAAGTCTGATGTTTTAGGATAAATTCTGACCAGCTACACTTCATGGGCAAGGAAGGTTTTTTAAAGTGTGGGCTAGGGAACTCTTAGAGATCCCAAGACTATTTCTGGGGGTCTGAAGACCCCAAACTTTTTAAAAGAATGTTTTTACTTGCAAGCAGAGATAGAGAAAAGAGAAACAGATAGAGAGAATGGGCATGCCAGCCACTGCAAATGAACTCCAAATGCATGTGCCACTTTTTGCATCTGGCTTTACATGGGAACTGGGGAACTGAACCCTGGTTGTTAGGCTTTTGAGAGGCAAGTGCCTTAACTGTTGAGCCATCTCTCCAACCCACCCCCGCAAACTTTTTATAGTGGTACCAACAGTGTCTTTTCCTGTTTCCATGGTGTGTAGAGGAATTTGGGGAGGTTACAGGATATGTAAGATGCAGCTATATTCTATTGAACTAGATTCTGTGTTACTTAAAATAGTTCATTATTGATGCTTTAAAATGTTTTTAGCTTTTTTGTTGTTGTTGTTTTTTGATTTTTCGAGATAGGGTCTTGCTCTAACCCAGGCTGACCTGGAATTCACTATGCAGTCTCAGGGTGGCCTTGAACTCGATCCTCCTACTTCTGCTGGGACTAAAGGTGTGCACCACCACACCCGGCTCAGCTTTTTATTTTTCTTTTCTTTTCTTTTTTTTTTTTTGAGACAAGGTCTTATTATGTAGCTTAGGCTGGCCTTAAACTTGCCAAAATCCTCTTGCCTGAGCTGCTTAAGTGCTGGGAGTATAGACATCGACCCTGGCTCAAGGTACACAAGGTGACCCTGTCCCAAGCCTGGCTCAACTTTACTTATTTTCATTTTTGCTGTTTTTCTTTTCTTTTGTTTATTTTTATTTGAGACAGGCTTTCATAATGTAGTCCAGGTTGGCTTTGAACACACAGCCAGTACTCCTAACTCAGCCTCCCAAGTGTGTGCCACCATACCTGTGTGAGTTTTATTTATGGTTAGAACTGATATATGAAAAAGTGCCTTGGGTCTCCAATAACTTTGAAATATAAAATGATTCTAAGACAAGAATTTTGAGAATCAAAATGTGGCAAATTATGGGTTTATCTAAAAAAATGAGTGAAAAGAAAATTAAAAAGGTGCAAGCCCACAACCACAGGAAGATGAAGGAAGAAAGACTGGGTGAGAGAACCACATCAACCCAGGAGGAGCAAAGTGTGGGCAGGGACAGAGGCCAGAAATCAGGCCATGGCCAGGGAACCAAGTTTCCAGGATGGAAGGGCTGCCTGAAGACCAGCACAAAGCCCAAATCAAGGACATATCATAAAAAGTTTCAGAGCATCAGAAATTTTAAAGAATTCTAAAAAACTTGCAGGAAAAGAAAACAAAACAAAAAAAATAGGTCACATTCAAAGGTTTAAGATTCAAAATGACATCCAATTTCTCAATAGTGATGTTGGAAACTAAAAAACTATGGTCTGCCACTTTCAACTTCTTGGCCATCATTTATCATTCTTTCACCTAGAGACGAAAGTTCCCTGCTGGAGAGAAAGATGAACTTAACAGATGTACATTCCCTGAAATAAAGGGAGTTAAAGGGAAATCAAGAGACATGCTGTTTGTCCTTCTTGTTGCTAATATTTATCTTTTTAAAAATATTTATTTATTTGAGAGAGAGAGAGAGAAAGAGGCAGATGGAGAGAGAATGGTCACACCAGGGCCTCGAGCCACTGTGAATGCATGTGTCACCTTGTGTATCTGGCTGTACATGGGTACTGGGGAATTGAACTCCCAGGCTTTGGAGGCAAGCACCTTAACTGCTAAGCCTCTTTCCAGCCCCCAAGAGTTGTCTTATTTTTTAAAATATTTTATTTATTCATTTTTCAAGGAGAGAGAGAGAGAGAGAGAGAGAGAGAGAGAGAGAGAGAGAGAGAGAGAGAGAGAGAGCGCACCAGGGTCACCACCTGTGGGTCTGGCTTATGTGGGTCCTGGGGAATTGAACCAGGGGCCTTAGGCACTGGAGGCAAGTGCCTTATCCGCTGAGCCACCTCTCCAGCCCAAGAGTTGTCTTTTTAAAAAAATATGTTTTTATTTATTTACTTGCAAGCAGAGAGAGAGAGAGAGAGAGAGAGAGAGAGAGAGAGAGAGAGAGAGAGAGAGAGAGAGAGAGAAAGAGAGACCTACATAGGCATGTTAGGGCCTCCGGCCACTGCAAACAACAGCTTTCATGCAACACCTTGTGCATCTGCTTTTATGTGGGTACTGAGGAATTGAACCCGGTTGGTTAGGCTTTGCAGGCAAGGACTTGTCTTTTTTGTGAAAGAGTTTTTATTACCATCCTCCATGGCAGGGGCATTGTCTGTAAGCTCCTCTTCAGAGAACGGGCTAGTACCATCTTCCATGTTCGGAGACAGAAATTAGCTGTGAAACAAATGAGAAAATACAGATAAACAAGATCAGAGATTTTAAAAAAAATCAATCCCAAAATGTATAAGAATCCAGTGGCTTGGGTTTGGTGGCATATACCTGTCTGTGGCATTTACCTATGATTTCTCCTGAGCTTTCACTTAAAACAGTGGAGGATTCTTTTATTTCAGTACACAAATCTGCAAGGACAAGGCAAATGCAACAGGAAACAGAAACCAAACTGAAGCTGGGAAGTGGAAGGATGAGTGTGATGGGACCACAGATGGAGGTACTCTAAGGAGGACAGAAAAACAGTGACTCATCAAGATTCGGTTTTAGAAGCAATTGGTAAAGTGGCTAGTCTGCAGTCAGTCATCACACTGAAAGTAATTTTAAAACACTAGATAAAGTTGTCTCCTTTTTTGCTTGTGCATGTGTCCTGTGTCTGCAGATGCATGCATCCCATGTGGGTATGTGTGGAGGCCAAGGAGAAGTCTGATGTCCTCTTCTATGGCTCATCTACATATGTCCTTGAGAGAGTCTTTAAACTGGAGCTACAGGCTTTCATGAGCCCTAACTCTCCTCCCCACAAGACTAGGGTTATAGGTGTGCACGACCATGCTCAGCTGTTTACATTAGTCCTGGGGTATCAAAATTAGTCTCAGGCCCTCTCACACCCTCACTCTTACCCACTGAATTATCTCCCCATCCCCAAAACTGTGCTTTAATTTTCTTAGAAACATAGAAGAACTTGCAAAATCATAAGAAATCATCAGGTTAAAATCTAAGGAATGACCTACAGAAATAAATCAAGCACAGAAAAATAAACACTACTTGGTTTCTCTCATTCGTGGAATTTAATATAAGTGAGCCCATGGGGGCAGCGAGAAGAGGCTAGGGCCTGGGGGAGCAGGGAGATGATAGTCTGAGGGCACAAAAACTCAGACAGGAGGCATTTATCTTTCCTTCGATTGCACAGCATGATGAATAGAATCAACAATAGGGTATTGCACATTGTTACCAGCTATGTATCAGACAAGAAGTTTCTGTTTTCCTGTAATGCTGGGGGGAATGACTCCCATGCATGTGGTATAAACACTCTACCACTAAGCTTCAGCCCAAGTATTGTACAGTTTTTCAATTATGTATATGTTCACATCACAAAAAGTGTTAAGTATTTGAGGTGATGGATCTATTAATTGTCTCGATTCAGTTATTTTATATGATATTCATTATTAACCATACCACTCTACAGTCTGTGAACTAATGTAATTATAAATTATCAATTTATAATAAAACAGCCCTATAGCAAACATGTTATTTAATCACAAACATTAAAGGCATTCCTTAAAAAATGTTATTTTTGTTTGTTTGAGGTAGAGTCTAGCTCTAGTGCATACTGATCTGGAATTAACTATATAGTCTCAGGCTAGCCTTGAACTCACAGCAATGCTCCTACCTTTGCCTCCCAAATGCTGGGATTAAAGGTGTGTGTCATCATGCATGGCTGTTTTGTTTTTCGAGAAAGATCCCACTCTGTAGTCCAACTTTACATAGAACTCACTATGTAGCCCAGACTGGCCCCAAACTCATGGCAATCCTCTGGCCTCAGCCTCCTGATTGGATTACAGATTAGTTACCATGTTCAGATGCAGGTTTCCTTAAGATTAAGAACAAAGCCCTGGGTTTGACCCTCAGGATCACACAAAAAAAAATCAGAACAGGGGCTGGAGAGATGGCTCAGGGTTAAGGCACTTGCCCCTAGTGCCTAAGGCCCTGGGTTCAATTCCCCAGGACCCACATAAGCCAGACCCACAAGGTGGTGGCCCTGGTGTGCTCTCTCTCTCTCTCTCCTCTCTGCTTGAAAATGAATAAATAAAATATTTTAAAAAATCAGAACAAAGAAAGAATGCTTATTACAACTACTTCTTAACCAGAATAATCAGATAAAACAGAAATAAAATAAATGAGAGCCGGGCATGGTGGTGCACGTCTTTAATTCCAGCACTCAGGAGGCAGAGGTAGGAGGATTGCAGTGAGTTCAAGGCCACCCTCAGACTATATAGTGAATTCCAGGTCAGCCTGGACTAGAGCAAGACCCTACCTCGGGAAAAAAATGCATGAGAAATAAGAGGGGAAAAAGTCACCATTTTCAGATAATGTGAATAATAAATATATAAAATCCAAACAAATATATAGATAAATTATTGAGACAATTTAGCAAGGTTGCTAAATACAACTTCAAAAATAAAAATCAAATATATTATTATTTATCAGAACAAATGATGAAAAATAGGTTTTTGGAAAAGTTACCAATTATAATCAAATTTAAAAATGAAGTTCTTAAGAATAAATGCAATGTAAGATGTGTGAGAACTGTAAGGAGAAAATGATAAAACCCCATTGGGTGACATTAAAGTAGACCTACATAAAAATAAATGGAACAAGTGACCCAATTCTTCAACAAATAAATGTCACAGAGGAAAGAGGAAGGGGGAACATTTCAGATTAAAAGGGCCTTAAGAGACATGTTGGTCACATGCAATACAGGGATTTGACTCCCGATTTAAGCAGTGACCCTAAGGGAGAGTCTTGGGATTATTTCTGAAAATCAGCACAAACTGATTATTGTTAATTGTGTTGTGGTTGGTAATTATTTTGTGGGTTATCTATAAGTAAATCTTTGTTAGAGGTACATCCTCAGGTTTTGTTTTCACTGAGAGATGAGAACATGCCTGGGGCTATCTTTAAAATGTGTCAGCTCAAAGGGAACCAGGAATAACTCAACATTGACATTGCTGATGCAGAGTGACTAGTATCTGCAGTTATTATTCTGTTCCCTGCTTTATTTATATTTATTTATTGGTGTAGGGGGCATACAAGGGTCCCTTGCTGCTGCAAATAAATGCCCATAGGGCTTTACATGGGTGCTAGGGAATTGAACCCTTGCCAGCAGGCTTTGTTAAGCAAGTGTTTTTAACCAATGAGTAATCTCCCCTGTCCCTTCCCCTGCTTTTGTGACTCTTAGATTTTCCCTAATAAAAATTTAAAAATAATTTATTTATTTATATTTGCAAGCAGGTAGAGATAAAGAGGAGATAGACAGGGAGAGAGAGAATGGGTTTGCCAGGGTCTTCAGCCCCCTCAAATGAACTCCAGATGCGTGTGCCACTTTGTGCATCTGGCTTTACATTGGTACTGGGGAAATGAGCCCAGGTCATTAGGCTTTACAGGCAAGCACCTTAACTTCTGAGCCAACCCCAATAACTTTTTTTTTTGGGGGGGTTCAAGGTAGTGTCTTGCTCTAGCCCAGGCTGACCTGGAATTCACTATGTAGTCTCAGGGTGGCCCCGAACCCACAGCAATCCTCCTCCTCTGCCTTCCAAGTGCTGGGACTAAAGGTGTGTGCCACCATGCCCAGCTCCAATAAATTTTTTTTAAATCGATATTTTTATTGTCTGGCTTTTTTTGCGGGGGGGGGTGTAATTTTTTTAAATGTTAGGCACCTTTTGTAGGAAGAGAATATCAATCAGTGAATCTGAACTTTGAGTCTCTGAGTAGCCTGATCAAAATCTAGACCAGTACATGGCTGTTGTGTGGCAAATTCCTCTGGTTTGAAAGCAGTAAATAATGACTGCCAGCTTCATCAAAAGCAGCTGCCTCTTTTTCATAGCACTCGGGCGGGCTACATACCAAGATGAAGCTGAGTGTGTCCTTCCCGGCCACTGGCTGTCAGAAACTCATTGAAGTGGGTGGATGATGAGTGTGAACTTAGCACTTTCTTTTTTATTTAAAAAAATTATTTATTCATTTTCAAGCACAGAGAGAGAGAGAGAGAGAGACAGAGAGAGAGAGAGAGAGAGAGAGACAGAGAGAGAGAGAGCACCAGGGCCACCACCTTGTGGGTCTGGCTTATGTGGGTCCTGGGGAATTGAACCCAGGGCCTTAGGCACTGGAAGCAAGTGCCTTAACCACTGAGCCATCTCTCCAGCCCTGAATTTAGCACTTTCTATGAGGAGTGGATGGCCACCGCAGTTGCTACTGATGCTCTAGGTGACGAGTGGAAGGAATGTGTGGTCCAAATTAGTGGCGGAAACATCAAATAAGGTTTCCTGTGTCTTGACCCATGGTAAAGTGAGTCTGCTAATGAGTAAGGGGCATTCCTGTTATAGACCAAGGAGAACCAGAGAAAGGGGGGGGAGAGAGAGAGAGAGAAAGAGAGAGGAGAGAGAGAGAGAGGAAAAGAGAAAGAGAGAGAGGATGGATAGATGGCTCAGTGGTTAAGATGCTTGCCTGCAAAGCCTAAGGACTGGGGTTTGATTCCTAGTACCCACATAAAAGCCAGATGCACAAAGTAGAATATGTATCTGGAGTTCATCTGCAGCAGCTGGAGGCCCTGGCACACCCATTCTCTCTGTCTATTTTTTTCTATGTCTCTCTCTGTTTGCAAATAAATACATAAAATTTTTAAAAAGAAGAGGGCTGGAGAGATGGCTCATCAGTTAAGGCACTTGCTAGCAAAGCCTAACGACCTAGGTTCAATCCCCAGTACCCAAGTAAAGCCAAATGCACAAAGTGGTACATGCATCTGGAGTTCATTTGAAGCAACTGGAGGCCCTGGTGCACCCATTCTCTTGTCTCTCTTCTCTCTCTCTCTCTGCTTGCAAATAAATAAATATAATTTTTTTATAAAAAGGAGAGAAGGATGTTCCTGGACTGACAGATACTACAGTGCCTCATTGGCTGGGGCCCAAAAGAGCTAGTAGAATCCCCAAACATTTCAATCTCTCTAAAGCAGATAATGTCTGCCAAGAAGCCCAGAACCATAGCACCCAAGATTCAACGTCTTGTTATCCCATGTGTCCTGCAACACAAACACCGACATATCACTCTGCAGAAACAACACACTGAGAAAAGTAAGAAAGAGGCTGCAGAATATGCCAAACTTTTGGCCAACAGAATAAAGGAAGCCAAAGAAAACACCGGGAACAGATTGCCAAGAGACGCAGGCTATCCTTGCTGCAAGCTTCTGCTTTCAAGTCTAAGTCTAGTCAAAAATGAGAATCTTGAAGAGTAACAAGTAAATGATCAGAACTTTGGGGGAAAAGCAGCTGGCACAACTCCCTAGAGACTCTTGATATTGGGCCTGCTGACATTCTCCCATAGAGACCTGGGGAAGGTCATGAGACCCTCACCTGAAGTCTCAGGTGCCCCTTGTGCCAGGAATGCAAAGATGCACAGGTCACAGGGCCTCTTTAAAGTATAGACCGTAACAGATCAAGGCAAAGGAGCCCTAAGCAGCCATAGAAAGGTCATCATTCATGCTAGGATAAGACTTCTCAGTGCTATGGGGCCTCCACATTCTTGTAAGTAACCCCTCACTCTGCTTTAAGTATGTTCCTCTAAGCAACACCTCACCCTGCTCTGCAGGTAACCCCATCAAACTCATTGGTTCATCAAAACTGTTTTTTGAGCCAGGCCTGGTGGCTCGCCTTTAATCCCAGCACTCGGGAGGCAGAGGTAGGAGGATCACTGTGAGTTCAAGGCCACCCTGAGACTACATAGTGAATTCCAGTTCAGCCTGGACTAGAGCGAGACCCTACCTCGAAAAACAAAAAACAACAACAAAAAAAAACACCTGGTTTTTGTGTAATTATACTTTGTTTTGCCAGCTGTGTCCTATCTGGGGTGAAATGATGTGTTTTGCATCTCCTCAGGGAAAAAGATTCACGCAACACTGGCCCACAATAAATGCTCAAGGAATATTCTACCAAGTAAATATAAAGGAGTACATAAAGGAGTATTCGTTATAAAAAACCAAGCTAGGATAGGAAGGCCTATCCACTTCCAAAGAGGTGCTATGCATATAAAGCCCAACTGGAATGGTAGAATGTGAACCACACTTGCCCTCACACCTCTCAGACCCACGCAAGGCTCTTTCACTAGAGGGTGCCAAGCTCACGTCCATGTGGTACACAGCAAAGCAGACCACCTTGGCCAGCGGCCATTACAGCTCCCCCTCACTGGAGACTCCAGGCAGTGAGTCGTCCCTGATGCCATCAGCCTGTATGCCAAAGCCAAGGAACATGCCAGATCTGGGACAGACCATGGGTCGCACCTGCACCCACTTCTCTTGGCCAGTCCCTTGCTGGTGCCTTTCAACAAATGGCCTCTCACAGTGACCCCTCAGAAAGGTACTTCATAAACTGACCTTTGGCAGTGACCCTCAGGAGCTGACCCTCCCCAACGACCCTCAGGAGCTGACCCTCCCCAACGACCCTCAGGAGCTGACCCTCCCCAACGACCCTCAGGAGCTGACCCTCCCCAACGACCCTCAGGAGCTGACCCTCCCCAACGACCCTCAGGAGCTGACCCTCCCCAATGACCCTCAGGAGCTGACCCTCCCCAATGACCCTCAGGAGCTGACTCTCCACAACGACCCTCAGGAGCTGACCCCTCCACAATGGCCCCTCTGGTACTAACCCTCTACAATGGTTTTGCAGTAGCGGCCCCTCAGCAACTTTTCGTCAGCCTACTGGAGTACCAGACAGCGTGGTTTGGGCGGGTATCTCCATGGCAACGGAAGGCTCCATCCCGCGTGCGGGCGGGGACACATCTAGGTAATGGTTCCGACCAATGCGTCTCCGCGCAGGCGCAATGCGGGGACGCTGGGCACTCCACCGCCGAGAAGGCGAGGGGACGCCGAGACCATCCTCTCAGAGGCTCGGCCAGGTGGACTGGTGGTTGGCTCATGCCTTAAGTTTAAGTTTGGATCAGTTGCCAAGAAGGTTTGCATAAAAGTTGGAATCTCTGCCGGCCGTGGTGGTGCACGTCTTTAATCCCAGCACTCAGAAGGTGGGTGTAGGAGGATCGCTGTGATTTCAGGGTCAGCCTGGGACTACATAGTGAATTCCAGGTCAGCCTGGGCTAGAGTGAGACCCTGCCTCGAAAAACCAAAAACAAACAAACAGACAAAACAACAACAACAACAAAAACCCCGTTGGAATCTCTCTCCCCCTTTCTTTTGAGACTGGAGCTCATGTAGCCCAAGCTGGCCTCAGGATCGATTTATGTAGCCTAGGATGACCTTGAACTTCTGATCCTCTGTCCACCTCGGTAGTGCTGGGCTTACAGACTTGTGCCACCATGCTTGGTTTATGCAGTGCTGGGGATTAAACTCAGGGCTCTGTGCATGCTAGGCAAACTCTACATCCCTAGCCCACTGTTTTTTGTTTGTTTGTTTTATTAAAAATGTATTTACATCCCCCCACATACACACGTGCCTGCACACACATATACACATTCATACCACACACAAGTACCTACACACATAGGAGCATACATACATACCTTCATACCACACACATGTGCCTACACACATACTCACACACCACACATCTATGCACATACAAAAGACCAAAAAAACGAGAGAGCCCATGTAAGTCTGTTTTTCAGACAGTGGAAAGTTCCTGAAGTCTCTAACTGCCTTTCATATTTTGTGTACGTACCAAAGGCTTTTCTCCTTGTCCCTCGAGTCTCAGGGCATGATGTAAACAGTCATCCCACTGGGCCTTGTTGGAGAGATCTGAGACCATGGTGACAGAATGCCACGGACCCTCACATTAAATGACCTTCGTCTATTATGATTTCTGGTTAATGTACCCAGTTCTACCCTTTCTTTTTCCTCTCTCTACACAAAGCTGATGTTTCTTGCTGTAGACAAATGTGCTTTTCTTTCTTTTTCTCCTTTGCTATGGGCTTTAAAAATATCTTTATTATGAATAATTATATACATTGTATGAGCAAATCTTGTGATGGTGCTCCCATTTCCCTCCTCTCTGTTCCCTACCCACTGGGGTCCCTCCTTGGTGTGCATACTGGATCTGTCCATAGGGTAAAGAGTTTAAGTTTTTTTTTTATTTATTTGCAAAGGGAGAGAGGGTGGGGTAAAAAAGACAGGTAGACAGAGAGTATGATTGCACCAGGACCTTCAGCTGCTACAAACAAACTACAGACACAACAGCACTCTGTGCATCTAGCTTTACCTTGGGAAAAAAGTTTTGAGCTGGGGAGAAGGCTCAGTGGTTAATGGTGCTTACTTGTAATGCTTGTGGGCCTGGATTTGATTCCCCAATATCCATTTAAAAACAGATGTACAAAGTGGCACATACATCTGGAGTTCATGTGCAGTGGCAAGAGGCACTGGCATGGCCATTCTCTCTGTGTATGTCTCTCTCTCCGTCTCTCTCTCTCTCTCAAATAAATAGTTTTTAAAGTAACATTAGTGCTGGGGAGATGGCTTAGTGGTTAAAAGCACTTGCTTGCAAAGTCTTCTGGCCCAGGTTTAATTCCCCAGTGCTTACATAAAGCCAGATACACAAAGTGACACATGCTTTTGCAGCAGCAAGAGGCCCTATCATGCCCAACTCATATACACACACACTCTCTCTCTTTTACATATGCACATACACAAATAAATAAAAATTTAAAGTAATATTGAAGGGACTAGAGAGATGGTTTAGTAGGTAAAAGCAATTGCTGTCAAGCATGAGGACCTGAGTCCAATCCCTAGCACACACATAAAAAGCTGGACATGGGATATATGATCATGGGGTATGTGCATCTGCACATGTATGTGCATACCCTAATATACAACATGCATGCACACACACATACACACCAAGAAAGTAAATTAAAATTATTATAAACCAGGCTGGAGAGATGGCTCCATAGTTAAAGGTGCTTGCTTGTAAAGCTTGATGGCCCTGATGGGCCCAAGTTCAGTTCTCCAGTACCCACATAAAGCCAGATGCACAAAATGGCACATGCATCTACAGTTTGTTTTCAGTGACAGGAGGCTCTGGCATGTCCATTCTCTCTCTGTTTGCCTCTCTCTCAAATAAATAAAAATATTTTAAAATTATAAATCCTACTTCAAAGAGAGAGAGAGGGGAGAAGAGAGGAATCAAATCAGTCATGAATATTTGCCTCTCATGCATACGATCTTACAGTCAGTTCCCAGCACAGCAAAATAAGTTAATAAATAAGTCTTTCCTCCTTTAAGTAATTCCTCTCAGGTATTTGTTGCAGTGATGAAAACCTGACTAGCACATGTCCTTAGTGGAGACTGTGCCATCCATTAGGCTGGCCAAACCTGTCAGGTATGAGGGTTGGCTTACCCTGCCCCATCTGCTCCCTCCCTCTTCCCTTTTGTAGATGTCACATGAGGATGGAGGCCTGAAGGCTTCACAGTCCAATTCCCCTTCCTCCCCTGATTTTCCAGAAGTGTGAGCCCTTAGTAAATCTCTCCCATCCCTCATTCCATGGTCAGATAACTAGAGAACACATATTGCTGAGGTTGGTGCCAGGAATAGTCTGAGATTATAAGGTTGGGACTTGGAACTGGGTCTGAAATTCTAACATAGGAATTTGGAACTGGGTCACTCACTGCCCAGCCCAGTACAATGTGGATGTCCTGAACAAGGAGACAGTCCATCAGTGAGACTTTCACCAGCAATAAGTTGGGTGAACAATGGCTGGTGCAGTGATGTGGGTTTTGGGGAAAAGTGTGCATTTGGGGGGTGTTCATAACATGATACAGCTGTTATTCAGTTATGGCAACACTCTAGAGGGATTTTGTCAAGTTGGAGGCCATTAATAAGTTGCTAAGACTAAATGTGGAAGTTGGGCCAGCTTTTGTTGTTGGTAGAAGCCTGATCCCCCACAGTGGGAGCAAAGGGAAAGGCAGGGCTGGGAGGCTAGAGCACCTGAGCTTTGGGGAAAACTAAGTTTCAGTCAGGCAGGTGTCAAGCCCAGGCTGACATCATGGTTGAGATGAACTAGTGCTTTGACCTTTGCGGTGGGGCCATTAGGTGTCCCAGAATGCGTGTTCAGACTCTTCTGCAGTGACTCCAAAGCCTTCAAGAGCAGCCCTTGCCTTCCTTCAAAGAGGCAACACTTCACCACCTTTTGAAAAAAAAAATGCTGCAGAAATCTCTTCCAAAATGCAACAAGGTTCCCTTCAGAGGTCTATCTCTACCCTCTCTCATGGCTGGCAGGCTGGCAATGAGGGGAAACATGCAGCCTAGATGACTAATAAATGAACTTCACAGGAGGCTAGAGGCTGCTGATTTGGGTTGAGTTCAACAGACCAGGCCAATATGGAGTTATTCACACTGAGGTTCTTCATCAACAATGAAAAAGCAGGCTGTTCATCTGATCTGAGAAATTAGGAGAGAGGAGTGCTAGCCAAATCCTCAGGCAGGCCAGTTTAGTTGGCCTAAGAAAGCCCCCTTTGCTTTATTATATTTTAAAGGGTTTTTTTGTTTGTTTGTTTTTGAGGTAGGGTCTCACTTTAGCCCAGGCTGACCTGGAACTCACTCTGTAGTTTCAGGCTGGACTTGAACTCACAGCAATACTTATACCTCTGCCTCCCAAGTGCTGGGATTCAAGGTGTAAACCACCATGCTCAACAAGAGAGTGAGAGAATGGGTAAACCAGGGCCTCCAGTGGCTGCAAACAAACTCCAGATGCATGTGCCACCTCGTGCCTCTGGCTTTACATGGGTACTGGGGAATTGAATCCAGGTCATTAGGTTTTGCAGGCAAGTGCCTTAACCACTGAGCCATGTCCCAAGCCCAAGTCCAAATTTTTTAAGTGTTTAACTCTAGCCTAGGTTGACCTGGAACTCACTCTGTAGCCTAGACTGGCCTCAAACTCATGGAGATCTTCCTAGCTTGGTCTCCTGAGTGTTGGGGTTAAAGGCATGCACCATGATGCCTGATCCCCCTCTACTTTAATCTGCACAAAGAGATCAACTTGAAGCTATGTGGTGTTCATCTCCACTTACTGTACCATGGGGGTTGCTCCTTCCACCAGGCTATCCTGAAAACACAGCTCTCTGCCCAGCAGAACAGCTTTTCTCAATCATTAGATCAGATGCTTTCCAATTCATGAACTTTAAGCAAATCCAAAGGGTCTCTATGTAGCCCTGGTCAGCCTTTGATTTGTGATCCTTTGCCTCAGCCTCCCAAATGCTGGGACTATAAGTCCCATCTTAAAATGTTGTATAAAACCCAGGCATGGTAGTACACACCATTAATCCCAGCAGAGGTAGGAGGATCACCATGAGTTAGAGGCCACTCTGAGACTATATAGAAAGTTCCAGGACAGCCTGGGCTAGAGCAAGACCCTACCTTGAAAAACTACAAAAAATGTTGTATAACACCTAGCCACGTTTAAACATGGCCTAAAAAAGTAAGGCATCACGCACCATTGGAGTTGCAGGAGTCCATGGCACGTAGGGTCACTGTAATGGATCTTAGTTCTTTCATCAAAGAGGGCCATTGTAAGACTGGAAAAGGGAGAGTTAAGTGACTTAGGACACTCTCTTAGGGGAAGGATTTGGTACTTTTGGAAGGCCCCAGTGATGATAAAATTCTCTGCCAAAGGAGCTGGAATTTTCCCAAACTTGATGGAAGATAAAAACCACAGATCCAAGAAACTTCTAGCCAAATAAATCAGGGAAAATCACACCAAGAAGTGTATGCAAACAGATGGAAATGAGAAGTAAGTGAAAGTCCTTTAATAGATCCAGAGAAAATACCTGATTTCATGCAAGTCAGGAGGAAAACAACCTAAAAATCCTGAGGAAAGAGCAAAACAGACAGACAGGAACGTTGATAGCCTTAGCACCTATGACCAGGGAAGATAACTATTGAAAATGAAGGCAGTGTTATGGGATACAAATTATTAGTAATAAAGTTTATTTATTTTTATAATGAAGATAAGCTGGCAATGTTGTGTAATGGAACAGCACTTGCCTAAGTGTGATGTCCTGGAGCGTGCACTGGACAACACAGTAAGTAAAGGAGTAAATAAATGGCTGGCTGAGAAAGAGTGATGGGGAGAGGCTTACCTTCTACCTGAGGCAACTGGAGAAAGCTGATCAGACTAAAACAACAACAGACCTCAAGCTACTTACTGGGCATCAAGGAACCAAGAATAATGACCTGAGAAATGAGAAACTGCTGAGGGAACTGTCATAGTCAGCCACACGTCTCTGGGATAAATCTCCAAACCAGGCACAATTTTGGGGAGAAAGGTATTTATTGAAACTATCAAATCCAGGGGAAGTTAAGGAAAAGGCTGGTCCCCTTTCACAGATCAGTGCAGAGAGAGAAAAACCACCATCAGCACCTCAAGCAAGCAAGCACATTGTAACACTGTAATTCACAAAATGCAGAACTGCCAGACCTGGAGTTCCGGCTTTTCTTTTGCATATCTATCCCTAGTATTTTGCAAACAATTTAGAAAGGGCTTGCATATCTATCCCTAGTATTTTGCAAACAATTTAGAAAGGGCCAGTCCCCAGGAGGCTAGGCCAAAGTGACATTTCCTCCAGCCAGAAGCCTGGAGACAATTAACAATTTAATAAACACAATTATAACAAATTCTATTGGGGGACATTTATTCAAAACTACCACAGGAACCCTCAGATGACCCTGGTTTCCTACTTGGCAAAGTTTTCAGGCAACATTCAAGGAAAGGGAACAGCAGTAAAGAAAAATGGAGCCCACCATGGTGGCGCACACCTTTAATCCCAGTAGTCTGGAGACAGAGGTAGGAGGATCACTGTGAGTCAAGGCCAGCCTGAGACTACAGAGTGAATTCCAGGTCAGCCTAGGCTAGAGTGAGACCTTACTCTGAACACCCCCCCCCACCAAATGGATATAGTGGATTATTTTATCAAGATTAAAAACTTTGTCCCTTCAAAATCCATTTTAGGGGAATAGAAAATGAATAGGTAGGGCTGGAGAGATGGCTAAGCGGTTAAGGCACTTGCCTCCAGTGCCTAAGGCCCCGGGTTCAATTCCCCAGGACCCACATAAGCCAGACCCATAAGGTGGTGGCCCTGGTGTTCTCTCTCTCTCTCTCTCTCTCTCTCTCTCTCTCTCTCTCTGTCTCTGTGTATCTCTGCATTTCTCTGCTTGAAAATGAATAAATAAAAATAAAAATAAATAAAAAAAAGTAAAAAAAAAAGAAAATGAATAAATAAAATATTTTTTAAAAGACAGTTTAAAAAAAGAGAAAATGAATAGGTAAACCCCCAGACTGGGTGAAAATATTTGTAAAACATCTACTTAACAAGGTATATATGTCTCCTATAGTTCAATAAAAAATTTAAATTAATTAATTTATTTGATGATCTGGGTGTGGTGGTGCACACCTTTAATCCCAGCACTCTGAAGGTAGGAGGACTGCCATGAGTTCGAGGCCACCCTGAGCCCTGAGACAGCATAGTGAATTCTAGGTCAGCCTGGGCAAGAGTGAGACCCTATCTCAAAACAGCAAAAAAACAAACAAAAAAAATTATTTATTTGAAAGAGAGAAAGAGGCAGATAGAGAATGGGTGCACCAGACCTCCAGCCACTGCAAATGAACTCCAGGTGCATACATCTCTTTGTGCATCTGGCTTTATGTGGGCACTGGGGAATTGAACCTGGGTCATCAGACTTTGCAGGTAAACATCTTAACCACTGAGCCAATCTCTCCAGCCCAAATAAATGTTTTTAAATTAGCAAAAGACTTGAACAGACAAGCCACTGAAACAATATAGAAGGGCTGGGGAGATTGCTCAGTAGTTAAAGGCACTTGCTTGCAAAGCCTGCAGGCCTGGCAGTACTGACATAAAACCAGATGCACAAAATGGTACATGCATCTGGAGTTCATTTGCAGCAGCAAGAGGACCTGGTGTTCCCATACTATCAATCTCTCTCAAATAAATACATAAAAAAATAAAGCATTTATTTTTTAAATTAAAAAAAAATCACTTAATTGAGAGAGTGAAAGTTGGTATGGACTGGACAGGGCCTCCTGCTGCTGCAAACAAACTCTAGACACATGAACCATTTTGTGGACTTGACTTTATGTGGGTACTGAACCCAGGCCATCAGGCTTTTCAAGCAAATGACTTTAACCACTGAGCTATCTCTCCAGCCCTTAAATCTTTTAAAAATGTCATACAAATAATTATATTAAGAAGAGCTAAGGGTGGAGGGGGAACTTTGAAGGGAGAAAAAGAGTAAGTAGTGTGAGAGGGTTATGAGCATGGTATATTGTTCATATTTGTGGAAGTTGTCAATAAAAATTTTTAAAAAGGTGCTGGGGGTACTGGGGAGATGGCGTAATGAATAAGAGTGATTACCATGCAGGCATAAGGAACTGAGTTCAAGCCTCAACACTCACATAAAAAGCTGGGCATGGGGCTGGAGAGATGGCTCAGCGGTTAAGGCCCTCAGAGCCTGACTACCCAGATTCCACTCTCCATGTAAAGCCAGATGCACAAAATGGCGCATACGTCTAAAGTATGTTTGCAGTGACTGGAGGCCTTGGCACACCCATTCTCTCTGTCTCTCTGTCTCTCTGTCTCTCTCTCTCTCTGCTTGCAAATAAATAAATAAACAAATAAATAAATATTTTTTAAAGCTGGGCATGACTACACACTCCTGTAACCTCATGACTGAGGGAGGTGGAGACAGAAGGATCACTGGGACTCTCTGGTCAGCCAGTCTAACAACAGAAAAATGATGAGCTCCAAGTTTAGTGAAAGATATCATCTCAAGAAAATAAGGTGGGGCGGCTGGAGAAATGTCGCAATGGTTAAAGGTTCTTACTTGCAAAGCCAGATGGCTCCAGTTTGATTCCCCAGTAGCCAAGTAAAGCCAGATGCACAAGGTAGTGCATGTGTCTGGAGTTCATTTGCAGTGGCAGGAAGTCCTGATATGCCAGTTCTCTCTCTCTCTGTCTCGCTCAAATATATATATATATATATTTGAGGTAGGGTCTCAATCTAGCCCGGGCTAACCTGGAACTCACTCTGTAGTCCCAGAATGGCTTTGAATTCATGGCAATCCTCCTATCTCTGCCTCCTGAGTGCTGGGATTAAAGGAGTTCATCACCACACCTGTCTAATAAAAATATTAAAAAAAAATAAAAGAGGTGGTAAGAGCAATAAGGACACCTCTGGTCTCTTCATGAGTGTGCATGGGGCATATGCAGCTGCATGCACACACATACACACCATGCACCTACACACACCACATAGACTCCCTCCCTACACATACACAGTGCTCAGCATGTTAGTCATTAGGAAATTTTGCATAAAATCCATAATAAGATACTTTTAAATAGCTGTAGAATGGCCATAATTAGAGGCTTGCAGTGTTACGTGTTGGAGAGGTGAAACCACGCATCACTGGTGGGAGCACCAAAGGTCCAGCCACTCTGGAAAACAGACTGGAAGTCTCATAAATGAAGCATGCATTCACCTAGAACCCAGCAACCCTACACCTACATACTTATTCAAAAGAAATGAAAGCATATGTCCACTCAAAATTTATACTTGAATGTTCAAAAGCAGCTCCACTCATAATAGCCAAAACTGGATACAACCCAAATAAATGACCACCGACAGGTGAGGAATAAAACTAATATTCAGGTAGTGCAATACAGCTCGGGGAGAAAAAAACAAACAACCCTGCTGATGCATGCAATGATGAACTTTTGGTTGAATCTCACAAGCATTACAGGAAGAAGTCACATAGAGAAGACTATGGTGTTACTAACCCATCACTTTGAAACAAATCCCAAATGACACAGGGGCTTCAAAACCTGTCTCGGCTGCTGTAGTAGGGGTATCAGGTCTGTAGTCAGATGTCAACAGAAGGTCCAGGAGCTCCAGGTTCACCAGGAACAACCTGATGGTTCCACCAGCAGTATTTTTTTTTTTTTTTTTTTTGCTGAGGACATTTTTGGCTATCTGAGGCCTTTTGTGCTTTTGTATGAATTTGAAGATTATTTTTTCTATTTCTGTGAAGAATGGTGTTGGAATTCTAATTGGATTTATAGTGAATCTATATATTGCTTTTTTTGCCATATTCATTATATTAATTCTTCCAATCAATGTGAGCTTATGTATTTTCTGGTGTATTCCTCAACTTCTTTCTTTCTCTCTCTCTCTCTCTTTCTTTCTTTCTTTCTTTCTTTCTTTCTTTCTTTCTTTCTTTCTTTCTTTCTTCTTTCTTTCTTTCTTTCTTTCTTTCTTTCTTTCTTTCTTTCTTTCTTTCTTTCTTTCTTTCTTTCTTTCTTTCTTTCTTTCTTTCTTTTCAAAATATGGTCTCATTCTAGCCCAGGCTGATCTGGCACTTACTGTGTAGCCCCAGGCTGGCCTTGAACTCATGACAATCATCCTATCTCAGTTTCCCAAATGTTGGGAATGTGCCACTATACCTTTACTATGATGAATATTAGTGTATAAGTATTTAATTAATTAATTTTGGTTTGGTGGAATTTATAGGTGTGTGCCATCATCTTTCGTTAATCTCTCTCTCTCTCTCTGTCTCTCTCTCTCTGTGTGTGTGTGTGTGTGTGTGTGTGTGTGTGTGTGTTTTCATGTGTGTGAGTGCCGAATGTGCCTGTGGAGGTCAGAGGAAAACCTCAGATGTCAGTTTTTTCCTTCCACCTTGTTTGGGGAAGAGTTTCTTTGTTGTTTTCCTTACCTGCGAGCGTCCAGAGATTCTCCCGTCTCTGCCACCCATTTTGCAGAGGAGCCCTGGGATTATAGATGCTTGCTATTGTGTCTGGCTTCATGTGGGTTCTAGGGATCCAAACTCAGGTCTTCATACCTATGCAGTGAGAACTTTACCCATTGTGCTATCTCCCCAGCCAAAACCCATTTCCTGAGTGGACCACAGCCTCCCTTTGAATCAATAGAGCTAAGGCTGCTCTGAATATTTTGCACTTGATCTTTTCTGCCAAGTTTCCTCTGCTTATCCAGATGAACCACTGCATCTGAAAATCATAGGATTAATAATTACACTCTAGGCTCAATGGAATGCCATTTGTATCACTGCCATTTTCTGTATTTAGTGCATTTTCCCCAGGGAAATAACAAAGCAACTCCATAAACCCATCAGGCAGAGATTTTAAATATAGCTAAAGCAGTTTCCTCTCCCAGGCTGTGTGACTCACCTCCACCTCCTGGGGCTGGCCTGCTGCTGCAGAGTCTGAGCCATGGCGATGGGCTCAGGCCAGGTCTCTGCTGAGCCTCACACTTTCACAGTTCCTTCCCATATGTTAGGAACACTGACAAAGTGGTCATCCAAAACTAAAGCAAAAGAGGTTATGGGCCAGTAATCTGATGATCAAGCTGCCCAACAGACCATATTTCTGTTACTTTCTCAATACCATAGAAAGCCTTGCTATCCATGGAGGACGATGACTCCCTAGTTTTCACACCCTCCAGGTGTCCTGCCCAATACCATATGGGGAGAGCATCAGGCCTCCCTGCACGGAATGAAGAGATGACAGCCATTGCCTCAGCATCCAGGGGCTATGAATGGACAATACCTGATGGAGAAGTCAGAGTTTTATGTGTCTAATAAGCAGTAAGAGAGGTGTATTCATTGCTGTTCTCATTGCTGTGACAAAATACTCAGCAAAAATAATTCAAAGGATCTGAGAGATGGCTCCGTGGTTAAAGGTGCAAAGCCCACTAGCCTGGGTCCAATTACCCAGTACCTAAATAAGCTGGACACAAAATGTGGCACATGCATCTGGAGTTCATTTGCAGCAGCAAGCAGCCTTGGTACACCCATACACACATATGCTTATAAATAAATAAAAATATCTATGGGCTGGAGAGATAGCTCAGTGGTTAAGCCTGCTTTCTGCTCAAGCTTGATTGGCTAAGGTGGCCTGAGACTGTTGGAATTCAAATCTTCAGATGTCATGTAAACAGCTGAGCATGGGTGCAGTCCCACCGAGAAGCAGATACCCACAAATTTTCAGAGTCCCTCAAGTGCAAGAATCAGTAAAGAGGCTCTGGCTCAATGAGACCAGGCAGAAGAACAATGGACCAGGATATCTGATGATGTTCCACTCCAGCTACCGTAGGCAAGCACCTCCGACCCCACTGTCAGCAAGCATATGGGGCACCACACCACACCATAACCCCACCGCATTACACACACACACACACACAAAGCAAAAAATATGTTTTTAATAGTAACTCAAGAAAGGAAGGGTTTATTTTAGTTGACAGCTTGAGGGTACAGTCCATTATGTCAGGGAAGGTATGTCAGTGTGTGTGTACAGCTCTAGCTGTGACAGCAGGAGTGTGAGACAGTGGGTCACATTGCAGACACAGTCAAGAAGCAGAGAGAAAGATGAATGCTGGTACTCAGATCACTTTCTCCTTTGTCTCTTTCTGTTCAACTTGGGGCCCCAGTCTGTGGTATGGTGTTGCCCACATTCAGAATGAATTGTTCTTACTCAGTTAAACCTCTCTGGCTACACCCTCATACACACACCCAGAGGTATATCTAATTCCAAATCCTGTCAAATTGGCAATGAAGGCCAATCACAGTAAGCCAAGGGAGAATTCAGTCTTAGGGATCAAATGCCTATTCTCTGAAGCTGTAGCTTCTTTTATACTGCTGGTCGGTCAGCCTGGTAGCAGGCCTCCAACACTATGTTCTCAGCGCACAAGATTAAAATGTGTGTGTGTGTGTGTGTGTGTGTGTGTGTGTGTGTGTGTGTGTGTGTTTGGGAGGGAGGGAGGCGTAGTTCAGATGCCTGGCAAGGAGCACACACCTCTGAGATGGACAGCTTTTCTTTGATAGAGGTCTCCTTGAAGCATGAAGGTTGAGACCCTTTCCTCAGAGCACTAAAGGGAGTGTGGGGACAACCTGGAGTGTCTTCAGAGGAGCAGGCAGGCCAGGTATCTGCACATCAGCAATAGCGCAAGGCTCTTTAATAGCCACACAGGACCAAGGCTCTGCATCCTGGCTTTGGTTGGGGCTGTTCCCCACCAGGCTTCCCTGAGTCTGGGAAAGCTGGAGCTTCCCTAGTTGAAGCTCCTGTGAGAGATGGATGAGATAACTGGTTACACAAGTCAGTACAGTGAGAAAGAAGCTCAGAAATGGTGACAAATTACTTCTCAAAGCCTTTTTCAAAGCCAGATGTGGTGGCGCACATCTTCAATCCCAGCATTTGGGAGTCAGAGGTAGGAGGATTGCTGTGAATTCAAGGCCAGCCTGAGTCTACAGAGTGAATTCCAGGTTAGCCTCAGCTAGAGCGAGACTCTACCTTGAGAAAACCAAAGTAATAATAATAATAACTTTTCCAGGTAAGGCTGGGAAGATGGTTCAATGATTAAAGGTGTTTGCTCCTAAGCCCAGGTTCAATTCCCAAGCCACCTGTGTAAGCAGACGGAAAATGTGGTAGAAGTGTCTGGTGTTCATTGCAGCAGCAAGAGACTCTAATGTGCTCCCCACCACACAAATAATTTTAAAAATTTTGTCAGGCATGATTGTGAATGCTTGTAATCCCCAAATTTAGGAAATAGAAGCAAGAGGATCAGGATTTCAAGGTCATTCTTGCTACATAGCAAGTTCAAGGCTATTCTGAGCTACATGAGACATTGTTAAGAGGCAGTGGAGGGAGGCAAGGAAGAGAGAAAGAAAGGATGAAGAGGAGAAGGAAGGAAAGAAAAGAAAAAGGAGGAGAAGCTGGGCATGGTTGCACATGCCTTTAACCATAGGAACATCACTGTGAGTTCAAGGCCAGCCTGGGACTATAGTGAGTTCCAGGTCAGCCTGGGCTAGAGTGAGACCTTACCTTGAAAGAAAAAAGAGAGAGAAAAAAGAGAAGAGAAACAAACCAGGGAGCTCTTTGTACTAGAATCCCTATAGCTCATCCCTTTCTACATTCCTTTGTCTGGTCTGATCTGGGCAGTAGCCAGTCACCCCAGAAGATTTAGCGTACTTCAGGGCAAGTCCTGCCCCCTCAGGTTTTCTGTGACAGAATCTTGCTAAGTTAATCAGTGTGGACTAAACTTCCTGACTTTCCTACTTTAGCCTCTCAAGTACTTGGCTTGCACCACCAGCAAGCTGAATCTGTCCATTTTTAACTGTTCTCATGAGTTTGCTCTAGGTTGTCAGCTGATGACAGGCATCCAGGGTGAGTAAATGAGACTGAACAATGACAAGTTATGATTAGCTTCCTAAGGGATATTCCCAGTACTTTGTGTTCATTGGAACTAATATAGATGTGTGAGGTCTTTGCTTTCCCATGGAGGGTGGATCTCAGCTTTAGCAGGGCCTATCGCACTGCAGGGCTCTCCTAGAGGTTGTGGACAGGTATGATGGAGTCTGACCACCCCAGAACCAGCAGTCAGTATCTTCCTTTGCCCAGTAAGGTTTTCACCACAGGGTCTGGCCAACAGCGACCATAAGCTTTCTCTCTCTCTCAGTGAAGGGTCTCCGGGGAGCAGGATGCTGAACAAGTAGTATTTGTTATCTGCTGCTACTGCTGTGTGTGTGTGTGTGTGTGTGTGTGTGTGTGTGTGTGTGTGTGTGTGTGTGTGTTGGGGGTTTGGGGTTTGGGGGATGTTCTTTTCCCTGGTGGAGGTGATGATTCCCGCAGGGACACCCTTCACCTGGACAACTCGTACTTGGTATCTCCCCCTCCCCATACAAGCTACCCAAGCAAGCTCCCTAGGGTCTTGTGCTCTGGTCGCCTCCCCGGCCGACACGAAGAACAGACCCATTTGCAGCCAGGGAGGAAACCAGTAGGAGGGTCCGGGACGCAGAACTTTGGTCCCGCACCAGAGGGGATGTGCTGTGCTCCGGCGCCTCGCGGGAGGAAAAGGGACGGCGCGGGGTGCAGCGGGGCGCGGTAGAGCCCGCGGGAGGCGGGACGCGGGGCGGAGTCGGGCGGGGCGGGCTCTGCGCTCCTCCCGCCCCTCGCGCCCGCGCTGCGCTCCAGCGCTCCCGCCCCTCCGGTGCCGCCGCGCGGCCGCAGGCGAAACAACTTTGCTCGCGCCGAGGCCGGCCGGACCCGTCCCGCGCCGAGCCCGCGAGGCCATGGACTTGCTGGGCGGGCTGCTGGCCCCGCTCCTGCTGCTGTGCGTGCAGCCGCACCGCGGCGCCAGGTGAGCTGAGCCAGGGCCCGGGGGCGACGCGGGGCGGGGGGACTCCTCCACCGCAGGTGTCCTCGACGGGGCCGGGGCTTGAGCTTCCGGGACGGGACCTCGAGTCCTCATCTCTACGTCCATCCCGGTGGGCTGTTCTCCCAATTTGCCGCGACCCTGTCCTGTAGCTGAGGGTCCCTCTCGGGTGGCTTCCTGGTGCTGTCCGCCGTCCCCGGTGCTGAATGCCAAGCCACAAGATGGGACAAGGACATCGGAGAGGCCAGATGGCTATGGGTCCCCCTGGCCTCAGTGGACAGCTTCCTGCGTCCCTTCCCTCCTCTCATTGAGTCGGCCCCTGGCAGGCTGATGCCCTTCCAGGAGCTGAGCTGAGGACGAGCAGTGGGCAGAAAGAAAGAACTGGGGCAGGGAGAGGAAGGGTCAACCCAACGTTGTGTTAGTAGGGTCAAGGTTGCTGTGGGGTCTTCTTTCAGCATTCGTTCCAAAGTTCACTGAATACAGTGCAAGTGGATGGCAGTGAGGTGGCCACACTGACTGAAATTCTGAATTCCTAGGGGAGAAGGGAATCTACCTCCCCAGAGTTGATCTGCCTCCTCAGAGGAGAGGCTGAGAAGGAAGGCCTTTGAGCTGGAGCTCCCTCCCCCTACCTTCCAGCACCCCACAGTCCCTGACTGCTTTCTCTCCTCTCTGGGACCTGAAATGGGACCCTGGTCACTAGGGCATCTTGGGCACAGCACCGAGCCTAGCCACTTGCCATGGTAGTCATGAGAAGCAAGTGAAGGTCAGCAGAAAAACAGGCAATATAGGTCCCCAGCACTCTGGACCAACTGAGTAATGTGCATGGGAAACTGTTGAACACCAGAAATGGCTGCAGATCAGCCTGTGTTGTGGCTGTAGATACTCAGAGAGCACACCGTGCAGGTGTATGGATTTCCCTGCTGGTGGGTGAAGGACCAGCCTGGAAGGCTTAGGTCTGGCTGTAGATGAGGACATTGTGCTAGAGACCACAGAACCATTGACCAGCCCCTGTCTTGGGAAGCGCTTTGCTCTTTTTTTCAGTCCCCATGGTCCTTTCTCCCCTTCTTTTCCTAAGGATGGAATGTGGTAACATGGCTGCAACTATCATGCTTGAGGCACTAGGTCAGATATCAGCCCCGCCCACAGCCCTGTAACCAAGAACCTGAGGCCCAAAAGGTTCTGAGACCACAGTGTTTTGGTAAAAGCATGATGCAAACCCTGTCCCGAAATGACATGAGGCCCATTTGTGTCTATTCTATTTACAGGACCTATTTATAGGTTACTTGCTGGGAAATCCTCCAGACCCCTCCCTCAAGTCTATATATGCAGCTTATCCCCTTCCCAAAATCTGAAAAATTCTGAATCCTGACGTGTGTGACTCCTAGGATGCTGGGTAAGGGAAAGCTGGAGAATCCGCACCTGGGCATAAAGGGGAACCCTAGTTTTTGCCATCATCCCCATCTTAAAAGAAAGGCACCCTGTGTGGTGAAAAATGCCATTGCTCTGCTAAGCTCCCATCCTCTTCTCTAATGGGAAGAGTTTTGCCACATTTTATTCTGTCCCTTTAGAAGAATCTGTCCAAATCTCTGTTCTTGACTTTGGCTTGGCTTGGGGCAGGGCTAAAGGTTCTCCCCAGGGTGAGAAGGAAGCAGGGACACAACTGCCAGCTCAGTCCTTGTGGTGACCTTCAGATTTAGTATAGTGCTGTCCATGCAGAGCCCCCACCCATCAACTTTCGTGTGCCCCTCTACCCTGGATGCTGGCCTCTTCTTATCCCTGGAGTGGTATTGAGGGACCTTGCTGGTTGTCACTCCTCAGTCCAGATCCCAGTCACTCTTGATGAGAAAGGTTGGTGGGATAGGAGGAGAGTGTACATTATATTTGTGGACTGGGTCCTGAGCCAGAAGATGACCTGCATATGCAGCAGGCGTTGAGCTTGCCAACTGCACCCACATGTGGGTGTCCCTCCCAGGCTGTTGGCACTTCTATCTCCCTGGAGCTCATAGTGCGATGGTCGCAGTGCTCCTCTTTGCCTTGGTAACTGGGATGCTATCGAGGCACGTGCTGCTCTAAAAGCAGAGCTGTGGGATCCGTGGGCTTGTGTGCGCATGGTGGATGCTGCAGTGAGGAGCATCCGCTGCCTGGCTTAGCTGCACCCACCTTCCCTTTCTATCCCCAGGGGCACAGACAAGTCAGAGGGGTAGATTCATTTCTCAATATAGGGAAATGGAAGCCCCATGACACACTGGAAGTAGTCCAAGGGGGGAGGCTAATGCATGTTCATGGTGCTTGCTCTGCCCCATGAGTTTAAATCCCTAAACCAGAGCCTAGCATGTTTTTGAGCTTCTTTGTCCATTCTATCCATAGGATGCCCAAACTCTAGGTCACCACTGGGTTCCACAGGAGCCCTCTGCCAAGACATGTGTGATTTACCAGTCAGAGTGATAACCTTTCCACCCCATGCTGGGCTCCTTGAATGTAGAGCCCATGCCTTCCTTCCCCATCAGCACTGACCACCTGTGCAACCTGATGAGCCTGGTAACATGGGGGCTCTGCCTCCCTGAACTTGGCATGGAGCTTACTGCCCCTCCTTCAGTACTGGCCCTCTGCATCTATTCACAGCTGAAAAATCAGCAGTCATAGGAGAGAAAAGGCACTGGGATGAGAACTATTCCCTTTTTGTTCCCAGGAGATAGCAACTGTTTTTGCTCTGCAAACAATGTGAACTTCCTGAGGGCTTGTCTTCATGCTCCAAGCAGGCCAAGGGCTGAGGTGGAGGGAAAGTGTACAAGCACATGTCATGTCATTGACTTGAGACAGGCAAGAGATGGCTCCAGGAAGGACAGTGTCTACTGATGGCCTCACTCCAGGCTAGTTAGATGGCAGCTGGCTAGTCCAAAAATAAAGCTTAATTAAAACTCCTTTACATCTGGCTTTCAGGGCAACTTCTATTTGCATTCTTAATTGTGCCTTGTAAATGACCATGACTTAATTTAACCATCTTATACTTTGTAACGACAGTGTCTGCTTTGTTCCCAGCTCTGCCTGATCATCACCCTGGGGAACTGGTTCAAAGCAATGTCTCTGTCTGGAATGGACAGTAGACCCAGATACCTTATCCTGCCCATGGCGACAGGCCAAAGTAGTTGTACCGGGTAGATCAAAACTCGAATATATGAAACAGACAAGAAAGTGAGATGTATAGAAAGTGGGGAATATATAGAAAGTGGGTGCTGGGTGCTGGAGAGACTGCTCGGTGGTTAAGGCACCTGCCTGCAAGACCTAATGACCCAGGTTCAATTCCCCAGCACTCATGTAGAGCCAGATGCACAAGGTGGCACATACATCAGGATTTCATTTGTAGTAGCTAGAAGCCCTGATGTACTCCTTCTCTCTCCCCCTGTCCTTGGAAATAAATATTTTTTTAAAAGAAAGGGGGCTGGGACTCAACTGCTGTTGCCTCCCCAACCCCAGCTCTCAGAGCTCCTAAGACCCGTATCAGTATGACAGGAGCATGGTCTTGCAGGGAAAGATAGGGTCACATCCAAGATCCCCAGGCCACCTCCCACAATTTACTCAAAATTATGTATCTGTGTGTTTACTTTTTTTAGACTTTGAAACAGGGTCCTATTGCTTTAAATTCCCGTTCCTTCTGTTTCCACCTTCAAAGTCCTGGGATTACAGGCATATACCATCACACCCAGCAGAATTAAGTGTCTAAAATGTGAATTTAAGAGCCAGGTGTGGTGGTACATACTTTTAATCTCAGCACTTGGGAGGCTGACATAAGAAGAGCATTGAGAATTTGAGGACAGCTTGGGCTACAGAGTGAGTTCCAGGTCAGCCCAGGCTATACTAGAATGAGACCTTGTTTAAAAATTAACAATACAGAGCTGGAGAGATGGCTCAGCAGTTAAAGCACTTGCCTCCAGTGCCTAAGGCCCTAGGTTCAATTCCCCAGTACCCACATAAACCAGACCCACAAGGTGGTGGTCCTGGCGCTCTCTCTCTCCCACAAGGTGATGGTCCTGGTGCTCTCTCTCTCTCTCTCTCTCTGAAAATGAATAAATAAAATATTTTTAAAAAAGAAAAAAATTGCCGGGCGTGGTAGCACACGCCTTTAATCCCAGCACTCGGGAGGCAGAGGTAGGAGGATCGTCATGAGTTCAAGGCCACCCTGAGACTACAGAGTGAATTCCATGTCAGCCTGGACTAGAGCGAGACCCTACCTCGAAAAACCAAAAAAGAAAAAAAAAGAAAAAAATTAACAATATAAAAAAAGATAGAAAGTGATTTTAATCAGGTGACCTCTTGTTCAGATCCCCATCCTGACTCCAAATGGCAGTTTATTCTGTATACAGGGTCCTCTGTTCCCCCTCTACCCCACTCCTCACCAGAGCCACTGAGTCTGCCCTGCTCACAGCCCAGAACTGTTTACATCCCACTGTCTCTTCCCTGTACACTTATGTTCTTGCCTTTGGGCTCTATGTCACAAAGATCCTGACCAGCTCCTCCCCATATGTAGCATTCATTTTTTGTGTTTTAATAGTTTTATTTTCTTTATTTTCAAGGAGAGAGAGAGAGAGAGAAAGAGAGAGAGAGAATGGGTAGTCCAGGGCCTCTAGCCACTGCAAATGCACTCTAGGTGTATACACCATTGTGCAACTGGCTTTACATGAGTACTGGGCGATTGAAGCGGATCATTAGACTTTGCAGGCAAGCACCTTAACTACTGAGCCATCTTTCCAGCCCTCATTTTTTTTTGTTTGAGACAAGGTCTCATATATACCAGACTGGTCCCAAATTCACTATGTAGTTAGAATGATCTTGAACTCCTGCTCCTCCTATGTTCCCCTTCTCCCAAGTTCTGAGATTACAGTCATGTACTACCACTTCCAGTTTTACATGGTGCTAGGGATTGAACCAAGGGCTTCATGCATGTTAGGAAAGTCCTTTACCTACTACTTAGCTGTATCCTTAATCCCATATAACATTATTCTTAAAACCACTTTCATTGTTTCTCTCCAGGAGACTTGGACCTCTGCCTAGATTGGTCTTTATCAGGAAGTCACTTGGTATTTGGGGATGGAGGGATGGATGGTTAAAAACAATTCCTGAGACACATGCCTGGAGCTGTGTCTCAAGGCAGGGCTCAAAACAATGATAGAGTGGGATATAAGCATTTAGGAATGAGGAGGAGGGGCTAAGGATCTGGAGGTTCAGGGAGCCAGGTGCTGAAGGAACTGGGGATCAGGGAAGAGGAAAGGAGTGATGATAGAGCAGGAGGAGGAGCATTGCCCTAAGCACAGCAGTGGGATACAAGCCAGTTGAGCTGCAGAGAGGGGCTGGACTGCCATTGGCCTATGTGAAGTGCTGGGCTGGAATTGGAGACTGGGGTGGTGGTCAGCCTTGAGCTTGGTCCTCACAGACAGAGGGAGCACTATGATTCCCATTGCCACTACTGAGTGAGCAGGAGACCAAGGATGAGCCTGGCTGGCTTAGTTGGGTGGCCCTGTGTAAAAAGGGGATCAGTCAGAATATGAAGGAGAGCCAGGCACCCAGTACCTGAGGCTGAGAGACTATGAGCATCTCACCATGGTGTGACCTAGCAAGGGGCCTCATCTCTGGTAGGCAGGGGCACAGGCCAGGCCCTAGGCCTAAGAAGCTATCCTACAGGCCCTGAAACAGTAGAGTCAGAGTAACTGAATGTTTGACCTTTGTTCTCACTATTTTAGGAGAGTGCCTCTCCCCCATGGTGGCCCTTCTCCCTATGGGCAGGAGGATGATGGGATGCATTAGTATCTTGGGCTGTCTCAATAAATTATTACAAACTGGGTGGCTTCAAAAAATAGTTTATTCTTTTATACTTCTGAGGCCAGAAACCAAAAATTCTCTGCAAAGTCTGTGGGAACAGTTGCCTTGGGCTTCCTTCTCACTTATGGTGGTGGCCAGTAATCCCTGATGGCCCTTGGCTTGCAGATGCACCCACCCCATCTCTCCCTCAGGACCTGCCTTCTCATCTCTGCTGTCTGTTTTCTCCCAAAGACATAGCCATGGGATTTGTGCCCACCCCACTCCTGTGTGGCTTTGTCCTAACTAGTTATAGTAGCAATGACAGTATTCCCAAATGAAGTCCCATTCTGAAGCTCTAAGTGGATATGAATTGGGAGGACACTGTTTAAGCCAGTCTAGGCAAGCAAAAAGTATAGAGGGGCTACTGGGGACTTTGTGCCCTGGCAGTACGTGAGTGGGCACAATGTCTCCCTCGGTGTTTATTTGGATCCCATGGAAGGGATACCTTCCCATATGTCCCTGCCAGGGACAAGACCAGAACAGGCTGCTGTGAGATATATCTGTCCCTGGATGATCCAAGGTCAGGCTGAACCCTTGATGCATGTGGCTACTTGGTGGGGGCAGCTTGGGACTTCCTAAGGAGAGAGAGCAGGAGCCTCTGGGCCCAATTTGGAGGCAGCCCTTTCCTAGTTCTCATCCTTCACACTATTTTTTTGTCCCAAGCCATCTTCAATGAAGCTTCACTATCAGAGTGTGACAAGGAGCCCCTTGAGAAGACATGTGGTGGCTACTTGCCCTGCCTCTCGTTTTCCTTCTAGGACAGAAGGAAAAGGGAGCAAGGGTGCCATCCAGGGAGCCCGAGGACTTGACTTACATATTTAGGGGGACACAGAACAGCCTCCCTTGAGGCCAGGTGGGGAGAGGCCTGAACTAGACAGAAAGGTGATAGAAAAGTAGAGAACTTGAAAGTTCCTCTGTGTCCAGCCCAAGGGTCCTGGAGAGGGTAGCACCTGCTCATTTTCAGCACCTGAGGACAGTGCTCCATCCCTTGGCCCTGGTACCCTGCTTGTCTTCAACCAGCTGGTCTTGTGTTTCTAGAGCAATGAATGACATTGGAGACTACGTGGGGTCCAACCTGGAGATATCCTGGCTCCCGAATCTAGATGATCTAATGGAGGGCTATGCTCGAAACTTCCGGCCTGGCATTGGAGGTGTGGTGGCTGGCAAGGGTGGGAGCATGGGAAGGCAGGGCCAGCTCCATTCCTGGGTTGGCTGTGGGTATGGGTCTTGCTGGGTTCTGGGTTGGCAACCTCAGAGGTCCATTGGACTTCAAGCCTAGGTCTCACAGGGGGATGGTAGAAGGTGGCTCTCTCTAGACCATAGTGGCAATTGTACAAAAACTCTAAGCTCTCTGCAGAGGCCTGGCTCTTCTCCCTAGACTTGTTAAGAGAGCCTGGCCTGGCAAGGCAGCTAGGGCACTTCTGTTGCACCAGCTTCAGTGGCCTTCCTCCTTCTCACAGGTCCCCCTGTGAACGTAGCTCTTGCCCTGGAGGTGGCCAGCATCGACCACATCTCTGAGGCAAACATGGTAGGTACTGTTCCCTGGGCTGTGTGCCCTTAGAAGCCAAGCAAAAACTGACAGTGTCCCTGCTGTCCACTGCCCCCATAGGAATATACCATGACAGTGTTCCTGCACCAGAGCTGGAGGGACAGCAGGCTCTCCTACAACCACACCAATGAGACCTTGGGCTTGGACAGCCGCTTTGTGGATAAGCTGTGGCTCCCTGACACCTTCATTGTGAATGCCAAGTCTGCCTGGTTCCACGATGTGACTGTGGAAAACAAGCTCATTCGTCTGCAGCCTGATGGCGTGATCCTGTACAGCATTCGGTGAGCCAAGCCTGCCTTCCAGGCCCTAGCTGCAACATGACCATAGGGTACTCCTCTGGGAGCTGGGGCTGGGGTGGTAGACTGTGATGCTAATGATGCCCTCCAGCTCCCAGGTGCTGCTTAGCTGACATCAGCTTCAGAGGTTGGTGACAGGAGGCCCCAGCAATGTTTTTGTTTTCAAGTGGGAGTAAAGTCATATAATATAAATTAATGACATTAAAGGGAACAGGGCGGTGCATGTAGTGCAGTCACTATGCAATCTTCACCTCTAGTTGGCTCTGAGACCCACTTTGTGGGGTGCCATCAGTAAGTCACTTTTTTGTTGAGACAGGCTCTCATGTAGTTTATACTGACCTCAAACTTCCTGTGTTGTCGAGACTGGCCTTTACCTCCCAGGTGCTGGGATTAGAGGCATGTGCTACCACCCCTGGGTAGTCTGAAGACCTGATCACCACCCATCTGCTCTCTGCCACACAGATTTGCTTGTCCTGGACATTTCACACAAATGGCATCATACCCTATGTGGCCTTTTTTTTTAATCTTCTATCATTCAGCACCATGTTTTCAAGTCCATCTGTGTTGTAACATGTTAGTGCTTCATTCTATTTCACAGTTGAATAATTTACCCCATTACATGGATGAACTACATTTGTTTGTCCCTTTTATATGTTCATGGGCATTTGCTCCTACCCGTTAGCTGCTGTAAGTGATGCTGCTATGAACAGATATGCATATACATTTGTTGAACACTTGTTTTCAGAGGGTACCTTTTAAAATTGAAGTTGTAAACGTTTAAAAAAATCAGGGCCTGAGGACTTTGCTCAGTGCAGTATCCAAGTTTGATTCCCAGACCCCATGTAAAATGCTGGAAGCTATGGTGGGATTCTGCAATCCCAGCTCACTGATGATGTGTGTCAGGTGTTTGGGGGGAGGTCTGAGATGGGAGGGAGCTCTGAGACTGACAGTGAGGTGGACATCAAGACAGGAGAATTTCCTGAAGTCACGGTGAGCACAGCAAAAGAATATCACAGCAAGAATCAAGAGAGAAATCCTGCTTCAAGTGAGGTGGACAGGACAAGACTGACCCAAAAGTTGTTCTCTGACTTCCATACCTGGATCATGGCATGCACTTGCCCTCATATACATAATATTTTAAAAATTAAGAGATTAGGGGCTGGGAAGATGACTCAGTAGATAAAGTGCTAGCCACTCAAGTTGGAGTACTTGAGTGCCATTCCCAGAAACCATATAAAAAGACAGAAGTTACGATGGGCTTCTGTAATCCTAGCACACCTGCAAGACAGAAGGTGGATACAGGAGAATTTCCTGGAAGTTTGTGGCAAAAGCAGCAGAGTGAGAATTTGGAGTGAGAAACTACCTCAAATGAGATGGACAGGTGAGGACCAACACAAACGTTGTCCTCTGACCTCCACATGTATGCGTGACCTCCACATGTATGTGTGCAAGCTCACTCTCACATGCACACATAAAAAAATTTTAAATATGGAATTAAGTTACAAAAATCATGTAATGTTTTGGCTAGGTGTGATGATGCATTTTTAATTGCAGTACTCAGGAGACTGAAGTAGGAGGATCACCAGGAGTTCAAGGCCAGCATGGGCTAGAGATCCTGCTTCAAAAAAGAACACCACCCAACCAAAAAAAAAAAAAGAGAGAGAGAGAGAGCGATTAGCCTGGTGTGGTGATGTATGCCTTTAATCCCAGCACTGAGGTAGGAGGATCATTGTGAGTTTGAGGCCAGTCTGGATTACAAAGAAACAACAAAAAGAGATTGTTCAGCAGAATCTAAAGGTTTGGTCTTCTCTGGAAAGTCAGAGCACTTGGCAACCTTTAGCCTGCTCCTCTGTGACCATCAGCTGTCCCTTGGACCAAGATTTGGGGAGCCTAGGCTGGTCCTTGCCTCATAAACCTCCAATTTGAACAGTCAAGCATTTCAAGGATAGATTGTAATCCAGTTCTCAACAGTCCTAAAGGAAGACTCACACATGTCTGTAAAGGTGACTATAATTGCATCCATATGTGAGCCAGCATGCCAGCAAAGCCCAAGTGTCAGCTGAGGCTTCAGGTGGCTCCCAATGAGCAGGTTGCTCTCTGGGCTGGAGTAGGAGGCTCTCTACCTAATGGGGGCAGTGGAACTGCCAGCTTCTAAGTGGGCTCCATGACCTGCTTTGTTCGTGCAGAATCACATCCACAGTGGCCTGTGACATGGACCTGGCTAAGTACCCCATGGATGAGCAGGAATGCATGCTGGATCTGGAGAGCTGTAAGTGGCCACCCTGGGGCAGAATGGGCTTCTCTCTGGGTGGGGCTCTACTGGCTTCTTCAGCAGGGAAGGACACTCAGATAGGACCATGAGGCTGGGTAGTTCAGGGCCTGGGCAATTCTGGCCTGGCTTAGAGGACAGGGCAGCATCCAAAACACAAGCCAGTAACCTGGACAGGACATGGGAGAGGTAGGCTCTGGGGCCAGATTGTCCCAACACAGTTGACCTGGGTCTTGTCCATCCTCCATTTTTACCAGCACCTCTAACTACCTACCTACCTACCCAGAGGTGCAGGATGTGGTCCCAGAGCCAAGGGCCACCCTGCTCCTGGCTGGACTCCTGATGTTACTGTCACTTGGTTGGCCTCACAACTCTGATTCCCTGTGGGGCTGCTAGGGGCTGATGCTGGGTCCTGCTGCCCACTGCAGATGGCTACTCTTCTGAGGACATTGTCTACTACTGGTCTGAGAACCAGGAGCAGATCCATGGGCTTGACAGGCTGCAGCTGGCCCAGTTCACCATCACTAGCTACCGCTTCGACACAGAGCTGATGAACTTCAAATCAGGTAATATGGGGGCATTCCTGTGAGCAGCCTGTGGTTTTCTTGTACTAAATGAGCTGCTAGTCAGCTTTGAGGGCCAAAGATGCATCTAGAAAACCACTTGGTTAGGCACTGAGTATTGCAGGCTGTGCTCAGACTGGACAGGGAAATGCCATTATGCTGCACCAGTGGGTTTCTACCTTCTTATTCCTGGGGGCTTTCTTAGCATTCTGGGATTAGGGGGAACCTGAAGGTGTGTGTTGGGGACCCTTTTAGCTCAAAACTAGACCTCTTCCTTAATCACCTTTTCCAGAGTTTAGGTGTGCATGGAGTGTTGAGAGATTGAGGTGAGCCCACCACTGGCTTGGTCCCTGAGGGCCAATTCAATTTGAGGCCAGTAGCAAGATCAGACACCCTCTTCTTTCTCAGGCTGACCCAGCCTTCCTTGTGGACAGACCTAGGGCAAGAGGTCATCAGGCTGTGTGAGGTGGGCACAGAAGGCTAGGTTCTAGGGTCTCACTTCTGAGCCTCACAGTGGTCCCAAGGTCCAACCATGTCCACTCCCTGAGTCAGTTGGGGTGGACGGGGAAGGCTGCTCTGACAGTAGGCTGTTCCCACAGCTGGCCAGTTCCCGCGGCTCAGCCTGCACTTCCAGCTACGGAGGAACCGAGGTGTCTACATCATCCAGTCCTACATGCCCTCCGTCCTCCTGGTTGCCATGTCCTGGGTCTCCTTCTGGATTAGCCAGGCAGCAGTGCCTGCCAGAGTGTCTCTAGGTATGGAGGTATGGAGGGGGCTTGCCTCT
The DNA here is from genome assembly GCA_004024765.1 of Zapus hudsonius. Classification (NCBI taxonomy): domain Eukaryota; kingdom Metazoa; phylum Chordata; class Mammalia; order Rodentia; family Dipodidae; genus Zapus; species Zapus hudsonius. The sequence goes on along the minus strand of PVHP010000108.1, from coordinate 143,661 downwards.
CCTTTCTGGGAGCTGGTGGAAGAGCTGTACAAGGAGCAGGACTCTGCCTTACCAGCCATGAGCCAGGTCCTTGGTCCCAGGTTTCATTCCATCTGCCTTGCACAGTGGCCAGCAAGGCCAAGCCTAGTCTGAGGACCCCAAGATGAGGGTGGAAGGCTGTTGGATCACCTACTGAGCCTACTGAGCTGGGGTGGGAAGGAAATGGTAGGGCTTCAGTGATGGCCACCTATGCCCATCAGGCATCACCACTGTGCTAACGATGACCACACTCATGGTGAGTGCCCGCTCCTCCTTGCCACGAGCATCAGCCATCAAGGCTTTGGACGTGTACTTCTGGATCTGCTACGTTTTTGTGTTTGCTGCCCTGGTAGAGTATGCCTTTGCCCACTTCAATGCCGACTACAGGAAGAAGCGAAAGGCCAAGGTCAAAGTCACAAAGCCAAAGACAGAGGTGAGAGGGTGGGTGGGCCTGTTTCAGGTTTTAGAACTAAGTTAGATCCCCACCTGGCACTGGGGTTGGGGGTGAGGCTGCATTGCTGGAGATCAACCAGGCTCTGTCTGCTTGGCTTTGGGCAAGTCATGGGTATCCTGTGGGGCAAATTTGAGCTCCTCAGCCCAGCCTGCTTGCTGTAGGCTGCAGCTTGCTAAGTAGAGAGGATGCTGAATGGGATCCTGTACAAAAGCTCTGATCAACTAGGGCCCTGGGAGCTGTGGTTCAGTCTGTTTCTCCATACCCCCTGCAGATGGATGTGAGGAACGCCATTGTCCTCTTCTCCCTCTCTGCTGCTGGAGTCAGCCAGGAACTGGCCATCTCCCGCAGGCAGGGTCGTGTCCCTGGGAATCTCATGGGCTCCTACAGATCTGTGGAGGTGGAGGCAAAAAAGGAAGGTGGGACCCGAACAGGAGGCCCGGGGGGCATCCGTGCCAGGCTCAAGCCCATCGATGCAGACACCATCGACATCTATGCTCGAGCAGTGTTCCCTGCAGCTTTTGCAGCTGTCAACGTCATCTACTGGGCTGCATACACCATGTGAGGGCAGCCCACGGGCCACTTTCACTCACATGGCAGCTGCCAGAACCTACTGAAAGAAGACCCCTTTCTGGAGGTCTCAAAGTGGGATGGAGAGGAAGCCTTGGCTTCTTGAGCTTTACCCCAGCCTCATACTAAAGACCAGCCTGCACTCCCTGCACACAAAGCAGGATGGCTTTGGACAGGCAGGCAGAGCTGACCTGGTCCTGAGGCTGAGCCTGGCACTGCTGGGTCCTTAGGAGTTGTGAATTTTTAGATACAGACTGGCACTGATTTCTAGGCCTTTGCTCTATGGGATCAGGATCAGAGAGCGGGAAGAGCGTGGGTGGATGGCCACTGTCGTGGTGAAACAATGGAGAAGGATATCTCAAGTCCTCTTTGGTCTCAGCATGAAATAAAGCCTTAGCCTGGCTGCTGGCTACTCTCTCTGTTGTACATAGCAGTTGTGGCACAGCCTCCTGACTGTGACTGTACCAATATCCTCCTCCCAGGATCGATGGGAGGTATCCGGCTGGAGGCAGCCTGCAGAAATCCACAGACCCTTGCACAAGGGAAGCAATGGGGTCAAGGTCCCAAGAAGGAAGCTGACTGGCTAGAGGATACTGGGGGCATTTGGGAATGAGAGGAACCAACATTGGCAACATTGATATCCTGCTAGGTCTGTCTCATTCCTGTCACAGGGTTACAATGGAGCCATTTATTCAAAGGCAGGAGCAGGTCTGGGGGCACGACCTGACAGCCCCACATCTCAGAGCCATGTGCCTTTGAAGTAAGTGCCTTTTTGAAATCCCAGAGGGGGACAGACCAGAGACCAGGGGAGCTTGGGGGCTTCTTTCCAGTACATGAGCCACATGGCTATGTCTGGGGTGTCAAGGAAGTCAGAGGTGCAGGGGTGAAGGACTTAAGGGGTCACTACCCCCTTGGTCTCCTGGTGGGGGCTCAGGCCCACAGTGCCACTTTGGTGTCTTTTTAAAAAATGGTGTCTTAGCTGGGCATGGTGGCGCACACCTTTAATCCCAGCACTCGGGAGGCAGAGGTAGCAGGATCGCTGTGAGTTCGAGGTCACCCTGAGTCTTCATAGTGAATTCCAGGTCAGCCTGGACTAGAGTGAGACCCTACCTCGAAAAAACAAAATAAAAAAAAAGTGTCTTCTTGAATAAGGTGATGGAAATTAAGAGGCCTTTCCTGGCCCCACAAACAGCCCTCAGTCCTTTCCCACTGTAGCGTGCGTGAGGACCCTAAAGCCATTGAAGCATGTGACAGACAGGCAGTTCGTAATAAGGGGACTCAGTTTTTTTTTTTTTTAACATATTGGGTCTCCCACATGGAAGAAACAAAGGTACAATTAGCAGAGCAGCTGTTGCTGGAAGGTCTAGCTAGAGTCAGCAGCCACCAGCTCAAGAGGGGACAGTCTTAGCTGGGCTCAGCACCCTGACTGATGGGGGGGCACCACACCATGCCACACTGGCCTTGTGGTACCCTCTAGTAGACCTCACCCACGCCCACTGGTGAGTTTGGTAGTGTCTGTGTAAACCAGCAAGAGTATCCATAGCATGATGTGGCCCTCAGCAGCCCCAAACCATTGTAGGTGGCAGAGTTACAAAGTCACTGTTTGGTCCAGGTATTTCACCAGGGACACAGGGCTGAGCTGCTCCAAAAGGGCAAAGGAGCCAAGTACTTACCATAGCTGTCTCCATCTCAAAGACCCCTCACCTCCTGTTGCAGTCAGCTTTCTAGTTGCTGCGCAGAAAGAACCCAAGCAAAGGTGGCTTGTGGAGGAATGGGTTTATTTGGCTTACGGACTCGAGGGGAGACTCCATCTTGGCAGGGAAAACGATGGCATGAACAGAGGGCTGGACATAACCTCTGCCACAGCACTGCAAACAGCGGCAGGAAGGTGTGCCAAATACTGGCAAGGGGAAGCTGGCTTATAACCCCAATAAGCCCGCCCCTGACAACACAGCTTCAACGAGGTTGTAAAACCCAAACTGCCATCAGCTGAGGATCGATCTATCAGAACACATTCATTTGTTTGTGGGGGCCACCTGGATCAAACCATGACACCTCCTAAGGACCATTCTCTCTTGGCAGCCAGACTGCCCTGTGCTGAAGGACATGGCTGTGTGATTTGGCAGGCCATACAGTGTGTGGTAGGATCAGGCCCCAGTGTGAACAAAAGCTGCTGAGAATGGCTGAAAAACCAGCAGAGAGAAGGTGGCCAGGCAGCAACAGCTGGATCTGGGTCAGCTGGGGCTCCCAGCCACCTCCTGTCATCAGGAAGAGGCAGTATGTGCCCAAACAGCTTGGGATAGCCATAGGGATGTCCCTGTGCTGGTCCAGAGGCAGAGGCTTTTTCCTTTCCTTGGCACCCCTGCTCTGTGGGCCCAGAGGTTTGCCCAGGTTTGGAGAGCCAAGCCCTAGATAGTGTACACTGCAGATGGCCCAACACTGCCCTCCCCAGGTACAGCCAGGGTCTTGCCCCGAAGAAAGCAAGAACGGTCAACTATAGCTTTGAGGAGAGGCTGGTGGGTTCAAGTTCTCAAAGCTGGAGTCAGCAGTCTGACTCCTCTCCATCCCCAGGACCTACCCACTCCACACTTCTGTCCCGCCTCTTGCCACTCACTGCCACCAGCAGGCTGCCCTCTTTCTGCCTCATGTACCCACGGGGAGCTATTTAAAGCAAGCTTTGCGACTGCCTCAGGCTCCCACGCAGCCAGGCCCACCCAGGCAGCAGCCTTCACTTGATTCTGCAACCAGCAATCACTCCTTTCAGCATGTAGACTGCTATTTCTGCCCACATGTTTACAGGGCAGAAGGAAGGATGGCAGAACTGATGCTTTCCAAACACCGGCTTCTGTTCCGGTGGTGAGGACAGGAGCTGACTGAAGGCCACGGGTGGATCAAGGTCTGCAGCTGAGAGAAGCCAGCTTGGGAAGAGGATACCGGCGCCTCCTGCCAGCAAGGGCACCAGGGACAGATGGTGGCAGGCAGGAGGCACCTTATCCCAGCATGGACAGCTCTCTGGGGGTTGGTGGTTTCATCCTCTCTGTCCCAGGTTGGAGTGTGTGCTCTTCCCCAAGGATGGGAGGGGAGAGGGCCTGGATGTCAGGGACCCAGTTTCTTGCATCAGGAATAGGACAACTGCACCCTCCCCCACCCCCGCCGCCCCAGAATCTATTCCTGCCCCCCCAGTGAGGCAGGCAAACATACACCATACCATACATAGGGCTGACCTCCTATGGGTTCTCTTCAAGCAGAGCCCACATAAGGGTCATCTGGGACTGGGGTATCTGTTTCCTAGACCACCACAACAAACTAAGGGGATTAAATAACAGATCTGTTCTCTCAGGACTCTGGAGGTGTGGGCAGTTTTTTTTTTCCCTGGGGCCTTCCTTGGCTTCCGATGTTGGTGGTCCTTTGCTTATAGATGCATCACTCTGACCTCTGTCCCCTTTCTTCTGACATAGGCACCTACCACTGGACTTAAGGCTCACAATACTTGAGTATGGTCCATTTTAGTCACTATATCTGCAAAGACTCTTTCTAAATAAGTCACATTCTGAGGTACTGGGTGTATAAGCATCCTAGAAGAATTCTGTTTAACTCAGTCAAAATGGTGAGCCCAGAAGCAGGAGCCATGGACTATTAAGTAGGGAAACAAAAAAAGAAGAAAAGTTGAGAATGTGTTCTATGTCCTGGGCCAGTGAGCTCCAATCCCATAGAGCGTTTGTCTAACAACTCCAACCCCAGGCCCCTGTTGCCTACAAGCTGACTGAACATCCCCAAGGCTTTGGTACTGCCAGTGAGCAAGATCTGTCCCCCATAGCTTCTGCTTGAACCAGATGCAACCTGAGAGACACCTGTAGCTCCTTCCCCCAATACTTATACCTGCTCAGGCACCACATTAAGTTATCTGTGATTGGCTTTGTAAGGTGGGGGCTGTTATTGTAACAAGAGCCACTAAGACAGACAGTGAAGGGCTGGTGAGACAAGCCTAGCTCTCCCCGTCAGCTACATCAGTCTCATTGCATGAGGCTGTGTTTCCTGCCTATCCATCCCTGGCCAGCTCTCTTATAGGCTTGAGTACCTCTGCTACAGTGATTCATGCCCTACCAGGGACTGTCCTGTTACCTTGCTCTTGTCCAGAGGTCACTAGGGCAGCTATCTGCCCTGTGTCCATGGGAAGCTCAAGAGGTGAGTCCCCTGACCTCCAGAGCTTTTCCTCCCAGGTTCCATGGGTTTCTCGTGCTAATTTCTACCTAGGATGGCTATTCTCTTCGGCCACTCCTACAGGAACTCCAGCTTGGCCTCTTCTACCATAGAAACTCTTACTCAAAGGTGGAGAAACAATGATGAGTATATCCACCCTTCTATGGGCTTGGGGACCAGGGTATAATCCCACTGTGGGTCCACAACCTGTTAGGTTGACTATCAGACATTTTCTATAACTCCCTTTGTCACTTAGCACCCATCAGCACATAGGAACAGTAATGACACTTTGTGTTAACTCAGACCCTATATCTGAAAGTCCTTCAGATTGTGGGTGTCCTCCCCTTAAGGCATAGTTACTCTGATGAATGGCAGCAGAGAAAGACTTTGAGGGACCCTGGTCGATAAATATAGGTGAGGTGTTCTAGGATTCTTCTCTGAGGAGACGAAGCTTCCTCTTGAACTCTTGGCTGGAAGTCCAAGGTGCCAGAAAGATCAAGTTCTGATGAGAAGATTCTTGGATAGCAGATGGATGACCTCCTTCCCTGTCCCCCTGTACCATGCACATGAACGAAAGAGGGCAATGACCTTTCTTGGAAATCCTATCATGGGTCAGGCCTGGTGGTACAGGTGGCGAATCCCACATATTTAAGGGGCTGAGGCAGGAAGATTTCAAGTTCAAGGCCCACCTGGGCTACAGAACGAGTTTAAGGCCAACCTAGGAAATTTAGTGAAATCCTATCTCAAAATAAAAAGTGAAGAGAGGGCTGGGGATGTAGCTCAGTGGAAGAGTGTTTGCATAGTATGAATAAAGCCTAGGTTCAATCCCAAGTACTTAAAAAAAGAAAAGGGAAGGAAAATAGATACTGTTATGAGGACTCTATCCTTGCGACCTGACAATCTCCTGAAGACACTACTTCCAAATTCGATCACATTGGATGTTAGATTTCAACCTACGGATCTGGGGGGTGGTGGTGGAATAAACATAGAGTTCATCACAGACCTCTCCCTCACTTTCCAGAAGGACTGTGCTTTCACCTCATGTCTACTGGTCACCTTCATGTCCCAGCTGCCTTGGTTACAGTCAGACTGATTTTACCTCATTGAGATGTTATATCCTGAGTCATAGGTGAATCTTTCCCTATGAATAAATCCTCCCCTACCCATTTGTTGAAGTCAACTTACTCTGTTGCTGCGCATAAAGAACACAAACAAAAGCGGCTTGTGGAGGAATGGGTTTATATGGCTTATGGACTCTGGGGGGGGGGGTGACTCCATCCTGGCAGGGAAAATGATGGCATGAGCAGAGGGGTGGACATCACCTCCACCACAGCACTGCAAACAATTGCAGGAAGGTGTGCCAAACATTGGCAAGGGGAAACTGGCTTATAACCCCCATAAGCCTGCCCTCAACAGCACAGCTCCAGCGAGGTTGTAAAACCCAAACTGCCATCAGCTGAGGATGGATCAATCAGAACACTTTCATTTGTTTGTGTTTGTTTATGGATCAAACCATAACACCATCATCCTCCAGACCACTCCCACTGCTGACTTCATTATCCTGCTGGATCAGTTGGCCAGGATTACAGTAATAGTAGACTATTGTTCCCAGCAGCAAGTATTCAGGTTGTGTCTGGTCCTATCTACTAGTCCTGGATGCAGTAAGAGAAAGCTCAGATTTCTGGCCTCCAGGACTGTGAGACAATAAATTTATGTTGTCTTAGTCACCTGGTTTGCAGCCACTTGTTGTAACTACTTCAAGAAACTAATGAAAGCATCGTGTGCCAGGTGTCGTGGAACACACCTTTAATCCTAGGATTAATCCTTGGGAGGCAGAGGTAGGAAGATCATTGTGAGTTACAAATTCGAGGCCTGCCTGAGACTACAGAGTGAGTTCCAGGTCAGCCTAGGCTAGATTGAGAACCTACCTGGGGTGGGGAAGAGGAGGGAAGCATCATATTACAAGGCACCTTTAGGAAGTCCAGACTGGGAAGCATCTTCTCTTCTACCAGTGGAGTAAAATCAGGTGAATTCTTAGAGACTGACTCTAGATCAGGCCTCAGAACCCATGCCTCCTTCTCAGTAGACCCATCAGTCAAGCTGCAAGTCTCCTGTAGGGTCATGAACCCTTACAATTAGTTCTTAGGCCTGATTTTCAGCATTGTCTGCCCTGTGCATGCCAGAAAGGAGTCTCTTTAATTGCATATTGTAGAACTTTTTGACCTTCATGACCCAAGGCCATAGTTGACTCCAGCATCAGTCTTGGTGAGGGCTCTGCAGGCTGGTTGACCTCATTCCCCATTCAACCAGTGGACACCCTTGTCATTTTACTAACGAACAAACTAACTCCCCAACCCCTACAAACCTACTTTTAAAATTTTCTGTATAATCTACTTTTAAAAATTTATATATTGTTTCTGTTTCTGTGTATGGGTGGGTTATGTGCCACAGTGCATGTGGAGGTCAAAGGGCAATCTCAAGGTGTTGGTCCTCTTTCTATCTTAAGACAGGGTCTCTCTTGCTGCTTTTTGTCGCTGAGAGTGCCAAATTACTTGACTCCATGAGCTTCTAGATTCTTCTGAGTCTGTTTCCTTTGCCATAATCACATAGGGATTACAGATGCATGTACGACTTAAATTAAATATTTGCAAGTAGAGAGAGAGAGACAGAGAGAGAAAGAGAGAGTGAATGGCTGCACCAAGCTCCAAATGTACTCCAGATGCATGTGCCACTGTGCATCTGGCTTTATGTGGGTACTGGGAAATTGAACCCCAGTCATTAGGCTTTGCAGGCAAGCACCTTAACCACTGAGCAATCTCCAGTCCTACATGTACCACTTTTGCATCTGACTTTTTTATGTGGGTGCTGGGAATCTGAACTCTGGTTTGCAGTCTTGCAAAGCAAGTCCTTTAATTACTGAGCCATCTCCCCAGCGCCATGTTTGCTTATTTTGTTTGTTTATTTATTTATTGGGTTTTTAAAAACATCTTTATTGTCAATAATTAGATATATCATTATTTATTTATTTATTGGGTTTTTAAAAACATCTTTATTGTCAATAATTAGATATATTGTATAAGTAAAATTTGCGGTGGTACACCATTTCCCTCCTTCCTGTCCCCAATCCACTGGGGGCCCTCCTAGGTAGTCATAATGGATCAGTCCATGGGGTAGGGGGTTATGAATTGCACAAGAGGTAGCCAGTTTTTTTTCTCTTTGCGTGTTGTTGCTGAGGGGGACAATGACTCTGATGTTCTTTCCCATCATGGCTCTTACAATCTTGCCACCCCTTCTTCTGCTCAGTTCTATTTTTTTTTTTTTTTGAGGTAGAGTCTCACTCTAGCCCAGGCTGGCCTGGAACTCATGGCAATCCTCCTACTTCTGCCTCCGGAGTGCTGGTATTAAAGGCGTGCGCCACCACCCAGCTCAGAGAACTTTTGGAACATATCAGACAAGAATGGGTGTAACACCCTCACCTGGGTTCCATAAAGAGAACATCTTAACACTGTGATGACAATGACTCCCACTAATATGTCATCTGACTGCCCAGTGTATGCATAAAGGGACCAAAGGGTAGAGAATGCTAGACTGTCCCAGGGGCTTTGGTTTAAATTGGTTCCCACTGCTGATGCAGCCTGTATTCTGTCCATCCACCCATTTGTCTGTCTCACCATAGTTTTGCCCTTCACCTCTAAGACTCCCCAATCCTGTACTTGTTTCTCTAGCTTGATTCAAACCTGAGGCTCAACTCAAACCTATAGCCTGGCTGCTAGGTTCTGTGGCAGAGATCACAGTGGCTCTCCAACAGGGTTCATTATCTAATCCTGGAAAAGACTCTACTTATCAGCATCTGCCTCTTTGAACATGTTAAAATCTATGGTGGCCTTTTTAGCCACTTTGTAGCCATTCTGTAACCTATACGTGTATAAACTACACACATATACATACAGAGATATAGACAAAAGATAGTTATTTCCTGTGTGATGTGTAATATGTGATTTGAGAGTTAATATTAGTAAACATTGAGATAAAAGAACCTGTCTTTGCCAGTTATCAAGGAAAGCAAGGACTACTTGCCAAATTTCAGCCAACAAAACTGACTTTGCTTGTGAATTTATTGTTATTCAGTAAGTTCTGACATTGTGGAGACACAAATATGTCCATCTATGTTTCTGACATAGTGTGCTCACAACAGTTTCAGAATGTTTCAGGATAACCTGTACTACATAGCAAGACCCGTCTGAAAACAACAACAACAAAAATGTTGATATCCCCACCACCACCACCAAATATTTTTCACAGTGATGGACTAACACTTTCCACAAAATGAGGCAATGTTTCTTTGTCACAGGGTTGTTGCTGCCTCAGAGGTGTTACAGAAGCACCTAGAAAAGCATCTGGCTCCTGTGGCCACCCGGTAGGCATCACTTAGTCTTATTACTTGGCTCTAGGCTCTGGTCTGGGTGACAGCCTTTGAGGAGAAATGCAAACAAAATACTGGCTGCCTGAGGGCTCTGTAACTTCCAGGCTATACCTACTAGGGAGGGAGATGAAATATCTTCCATGCCACATGTGAGAAATGCCTGGCTATTTAGTGGGAAGGAATCCAGTCAGGCTAAATCTTTACCCTTGCACCCATGTCCATGTTGGAAGGTTGTCACCCCTGTATGTGCCCCTCATTTCAAGAGGTATGCTGGCCCCTCTTTATAGGACCCTCTAAGTATCCTTTTTCTGAACAGACCAGGGGCAGTCCGCTTGGCTGGAAGTATAGGGTAGCCCTGAGTTTCAGGTCCTCAGCTAGGACATGAGCCCCACAGCCTTCATGTTCCAGGGCACCAAGGAATCCACACTCCTGAGCATTGTCAGGACAGGTTTGGGTGGGGTCAACTAGAAGCTAGCACCTACACTGATTGCTTCAGGTCACCCTGTCACCCTTTCAGGGATCCCCCATGTGCCAACAGCAGGAGGTGAACAGGTCCCCAAGGTGACTGCTGAAGCTGCAGTACCTCACTCATACAATGGAGGACGCAGTGTGTACATATCCCTTGGGTGCAGTGATTAAACAAGGTGCAGTCCTGAAGGGAGCTTAGCAGGGGAAAGGTAAGCTGGCCCTGCCCACAGGAGGCTGGTAATCCTTAGTTCTGCAAGGTTTGAGGATCTTCTCTCTGCAAGTGGAAACTTGGACACTTGCAAAAAGACACCTGGACACAGCCAAGCTGCAAAGCCTTCAGGCCAGAGCCTCCCTGCAGAGCAGCCTTTGCTCTTCCATCTGTTGTTTTGCTGGGGCCAGCACTACCCAGCAGAGGCCTGCCTCCTTATGTCCTGGCAAAGTGGCTTCTGCCTGATCCAAATGAATGCTAGGGTGTGTGTGTGTATGTGTGTTTGCATAGTGTGTGTCCATGTGTCCGAACCTGCAACCTGCCACCTCAAGGAACATGGGCCACTGGTTGAGTGGAGCCCATGGTGGCTTTGGACTGCACTTCACTGCTGCTTACAATCATTTCCCCACCCTGGCCATTGAAGCAACTTGTTGACATGTGCTATAAGAACTCCCCGTCTTTCCTTGGGTTGGGTCCCAGAGTACAGCTATTGGCCAGATGATCTGGACACTCCTTAGACTCTCTGTTCACTTGATTTTTTGTTGTTGTTTTTCAGGGTAGGGTCTTGCTGTAGCCCAGGCTAACCTGGAATTCACTATGTAGTCTCAGGCTGGCCTCAAATTCACAACAACCCTCCTACCTCTGCCTTCGAGTGCTGGGATTAAAGGCATGGGCCACCACACCTGGCCTGTTCACTTGCTTTTTAAAAGCCAGTCCCAAGATGGGGGTTAGAAGGGCCCTTCTTCTACATCCTTTTCAGGCCAGGGACTTAGGAATACCTTGGCTGCTTATGCATCTGCAAACCTGACCTAGGAACAGTTCATAAACATACCAGGCCTCACCAATCCCCTGAGCACAGTCTTCAGAAAAAGCAGAGAGAAGAGAGGCAGGACATGGTTGGCAGCTGCCCCATGTACAATAAGACACCTGTGGACAACTTGAGACAAATCTGGCAAAGGGCACAGACTGAGGATTGGAAGATGCTTCCCAGCCCCACCATTGGTATCTTCATGTAATTGAGTTACTGTGACTCTATTTTCTTTATTTTCATGGGGCTAAAATAGTGCTTCTGGACCTGGAGCAGTTGCTGGCATTGCCATGGTGACGTGTTTCTGGCAGGGCCTCCTCAGCCTCCACTGGGTCTTAAATAACCCTAGTCCTGGGGGAGGTGCTGTGGGGCCCAGTCTGTTTTCTGAGGCCTCCAGCTCAGTGCAGCCCTGGACCCTAAGTGCCTATCTGCCCCTTATGTTCTGATAACCTGCTATCTCGGGTTCAGGTCCTGACCCAGGCAGGCCTTAGTATGCATGCAAGAGAGAGACAGAAAGAGAAACAAATAGAGATAGTGAGAGAAAGAGACAGACAGATACCCTGGAATAAGTTCAGGTCCTCCCAGGTCCACAGAATAGTCCAAGGGAGGGACTAAAGGTTGGGGAGGTGACAGCTTGTAAAGACAGGTCCTCTAAGATGATTTGCAATCCTGCCCAGTGCAGTGTGTAGCCCTTGGGGAGTGTTCTCTACCTCTTCCAGATCCAGCTGTGTGTAGGAAGAAGCTGGCTGGATGTTAGTGTCCCCTTGTTTATCTTCCCTTCTCTCTGGCCCCTGGACACACTAGCCCACACCTTTTCTTGGACCTCCTGCTTCTGCTGGACCCAGTGCCACCAAATACCACCATCTCCATGCTCATGCTCACACATCCAAATACAATATGCATATGTACAATACACACACAGATAGCTCCACAAACATGCACAGATATGCACATGTGTCCATGTGGACATACAGACACAGAATCACCTTCAACTCTCTTCTCTCTCTCCCACATACAGTATCATCAGTCCACATGAATAGGTTTTTATTCATTTATTTTCTGTAAAAGGTTTTATTTAAATAATTGTACAGGGCTGAAGAAATGGCTCAGCAGTTGAAGGCACTTGCTTATAAAGCCTGGAAGCCTGATGGCCCAGGTTCAAATCCTCAGTACCCATGTAAAGACAGATGCACAAAGTGCATCGTTTACATTGGCAGGAGGCTCTGGAGTGCCCACACTCATTCTCTTTCTGTCTGCCTCTCTCTCTCTCAAACAAAAATATTTTTAAAAAATAAAGAATTGTACAAAATAATCTTACAAGATATACATAGTTCCTGCTGGGGGTGGTGGCACATGCCCTTAGTTCCAGCACTTGGGAGGCTGAGGTAGGAGGATCACTGTGAATTTGAGGCCAGCCTGAGACTAATTCCAGGTCAGCTTAGGCTAGATTGAGACCCTACCTCAAAAATCCAAAAATAAATAAATAGATAGATATACATAGCTCCTGTTGTTCTTCACCTAGACTCCCAAAATTAGTATCTTCTATGGCCACATGGTCTTCAACATGAAGCAATTAACACTTCTACATATTAAATATATAATTAACATTTCTGAATATTAATTATGTGTTTCATTTGGCTTTCCTAATTATTTTTGTTTAGTTTTTTCTGGAATTCACTATGTAGTCTCAGGCTGGCCTCCAACTCACAATGATTCTCCTACCTCTGCCTCCCAAATGCTGGCATGCACCACTATGCCTGGCAGTTTTCCTAATTTTGAGCAATGTTTTTCTGTTCTAGAGACCTTATTTCACTTGGCATATTTTTCAAAAAGTACATTGTCAGCCATTTTCTGAGTAATATATAGTTAGTGTGGTAGTTTGAATGGATGTCCCCCAATAGAGTTCAGGAGTTTTATTAAAAGCTTGTCTCCAGCTGCCTGGGTGGATGAAGTTTCACTATGGGCAGATCTTAGGGTCCAGCCCTACGGTGTTACTGGCGTTGGATCTGGAATTATAGTCTAAGGTATACAGAGAGCAGTCCGAGCTCTGCTTGGAATCCCTGTTGCTTGGCTGCCTGAGTATGCTTGCTTTTGGAGGTGTCGGGAGTGGTTTTTTTCTCTCTGCATGGATCTATAAGCTTCAAATAAATCCCGTTTCTCCTATAAACTGTGGCTGGTTGGAAGGTTCATCCCAGCAGCATGAGCTGACTATGACAGTCAGTACTCATTTGATGCCACACTGCATCGTGTAGTAGAGCATATTTATTAGATCCTCTTTAGTGTTTTATTTTTAATTTGACATTAAATCCAAGGTTATAGGATAACTTCTTATAATTTTTATGAGGATTTCCATTGAACAAGTTTCTAGATTACATACAGAACTAAAACCCTATTTCAACAATAGGACAGGAATTTTTTTTTTTTTTTTTTTTTTTTTTTGGTACTGAGGATTGAACCCAGGGCCTCATACTTGTTAGGCAAGCACTCTGCCACTGAGCTGCATCCCCAGTCATCTCTCACTAAATTGCCCAGGCTGGCCTTGAACTTTCAATTTTCCTGATTTAGTCTCCTAAATTGCTAGGATTACAGGCTTGCACCAAGAGGCCCAGGGGCCTAGCAGCCTGTAGATTTTTTTTTTTTTTTTTTTTTGGTTTTTCAAGGTAGGGTCTCACTCTAGCCCAGGCTGACCTGGAATTCACTCTGTAGTCTCAGGGTGGCCTTGAACTCACGGCGACCCTCCTACCTCTGCCTCCCGAGTGCTGGGATTAAAGGTGTGCGCCACCACGCCCGGCTCAGCCTGTAGATTTTTATTCCAATTTTTAGTAGATGTGCTGCTGAAGCGAGCACAGCCTGTAGATTTTTGAACAGGGCTGGTTAGCACACAGGAGCAACTGAGCTGTGGTAAAAGAAACCACAGGTGGAAGGACAGCTGGCTGAGGAGGGCACCTTGGAGGGACAGACCTGGATGCTCAGTCTGTAGTTGAGGGTGGATCTATGTTGGCCAGTCAAGCTGGTAGCACACGCTTAGGGAGGAGGAAGCATCCCACAGACCTTGAGCATGTAGAAAAAAAGTGGGAATGCCGGGCATGGTGGCGCACGCCTTTAATCCCAGCACTTGGGAGGCAGAGGTAGGAGGATCACCATGAGTTCAAAGCCACCCTGAGACTACATAGTGAATTCCAGGTCAGCCTGGACTAGAGTGAGACCCTACCTCGAAAAACAAAAAACAAAAAACAAAAAAAAGAAAGAAAGAAAGAAAGAAAAAAAGTGGGAGTAAGTTGGCATGGTGTTGAAGGGCCAATCAGGCAGTGCTGTGGTCACTGAGGGAGCAGGCATAGCATTCTCACCTCCCAGGCCAACATCGAGACCCAAGCTGCTGCCAGGTTGGTTCAAGTGAGCAGCCTTCAAGTGAGGCGTCCTTCTTTTGCCCCCTCCTGGGAAAGCTTGGTACTGCAGAGACTGTTGAAGGCACTAGTACCCAGGGATGGACAGGAGGGATAAACTGTTTAGCACCCTGCAGTACAAAGATGATCTGCCTCAGGACTAGGGAAACCTGGCGTAGAGAAATCACATTTCTAATCGCAGCAAAATACGGAGGCAAGGTAAAACTGGACACGGCATACAAACACTGTATTTCAGGTGCCTCCCCAACCCTTTCACCCACTCCCCATCCTCCTCCAGTTCACTGCTAGCACAGCCTTTGCTTTCACAAAACTCCCTGCTCCCCAAGGCTATAGGGCCTTTGCAAGGTCACTACTTTCTCTCCCCTGTACATATCCTCAGGTCCCCAAGCCAGCCTCTCTGAGGACCTGGTCTATACTAGCAAGCAGGTCCCATGAAGGCACAAGCCTGACATGACTGTATCCCTGTACAACTCCTCGCACTTAGTGGGCTCTCAAGCAATTATCCAGTGAATAAAGTAGGTGTTGTCACTTGAGGCCATTTCTCTTAATTTCACCCCTGACAAAGAAAGGAAACATCTGTTGACTAACCCTCCACTGTGAGTGCCAACCACCTGTCAGCATGTTCTGGGCCTTTCCTGTCGCCCCTGAGGTCCTCGCCAGGGTCCACCCAGGTCAGCCTCACACCTGGCAGTGTCAGAAATAACTCTGACCCATAGACTCCAACACATGTAGATGCCAGTCCTAGGCTGTCCCCACTATGCAGCCAGCACAAATGCTATGTGAGCTTTGATGAACAAGGGGCTCGCCTGGAGATGGGGCCAGGAGCCCCTCCTTAGGGGACAGAAAAGTCACACTGAAGCCAGGTGTGGTGGTACACGCCTTTAATCCCAGCACTTGGGAGGCAGAGGTAGGAGGATTGCCTGAGTTCGAGGCCACCCTGAGACGACATAGTAAACTCCAGGACAGCCTGAGCTAGAGCGAGACCCTACCTTTAAAAAAAAAAAAAAAGTCACATTGAACTCAGCAAAAGGACATTACCCAAGGAAACCCAGAGGGAAGCTTGGGTCTCCTTCAGAGAACATCTCCGGAAGTGGGGGTGAGCAGCCTAGGAGTCCCAGCCCTGAGGGAGGTACTTCAGTTTCACTTGGCCCTCTTCTGGTCACTGGCTCCTTCTTCTCATCCACTCGGCCCCTCTGCTGGCTGGTCCCAGGAGATAGGAGTAACAGGAAAGTACTGGCCTGGCATCTTTGGCCCCTTGCCTAGTTGGGCTTTGGGAAAGGAGCTCTACCTTCCCCTGCAGCTGAAGCTTTACAAGTCTGGGTCATTTTTACAACAAGCTAACATTCTTTATTTAGGAAACAAATGATGTTTGTGATTATGGGAGTATCCAGTGTCTGTGCCAACTGTCTGTCCTACCTGCCCCTGGGCCACTTCACGCCTGCCTGGTGTCTGCCCCACCTCACTGGTTCCAAGAATCACTGCCACACCCTAACTGCCCTGGGAGAGTTCTTGAAGCCTGCCATTATGTCAGACTGTGACTAGTGAGGCCCAGGGTGGTAATTCTGCCCTCCTTTGGAAGACAGAGCCTGAGGCCTTGGGAGCCTGTGTGACCCCAGCATCCTATTCATTCTGTTGTGCTAGGTGCCTAGAGAGACTGTGGGGGTACCCAGGGGATCTAGCCCGAGAGGTGAGTGGTCAGTGAGTTTGGGAACAAACACTGGCAGTTGCCAGGCAATACCATGGCTCTACCCACAGGGCATGCCTTTAGGTCCCTCAACCCAGAAGCCTCACCAATTGGGGGATTTGGCTGAGGAAATTATCCCTGTGACCTGCCCTACCTTCTCAGTAGGGGCCTAGAAACTAGGTGGAGCTTGTGTTTTTCAAATACCAAGCTTCTACCCACTGGGTGAGGAAGGCCAGAGAGGGATGGGTGTGGAGGCTTTTGGAACACAGAGTTAATTCTCAGGCTCTCAGCCCTTGGGACTCCTTGTGGCATGTCCTCCCCCCTCCACATTACCATCAGGTCTGGACTTGGGGATGGGAGGTCTAGATCCCTCCTGCCTGGATTAAATGCCCCCCTTCAAGTCAACCAGTCTGTCTTCCCTCACCAGGATTGAGGGCTGGCTGATGGTGACCTAGCACCCAGCTTCCAGAACAGAGGTCCCCATAGGCTCCTTCCAGAACAAGGCTTCCCTGGCTGGAAAGGTTCCCAACCAGCTCAGGCTGTTCCCAAAAGGGTCTGGGAAGGGGGCACACACCCACCAGCCCCTCCTACCTGAGGTAGGTAGTGGCATCAAGGACTTCCTCCTCCTTTGGTTAATAGTGCTAGAGTTGTTGAGCCCCCTCCCTATATCTTGTTCTTACCAGCCCATCAGGAAGTGACTAAAGCTTCATACCAGAAGGGGCCAAGGCCACTGCTACGGGTGTGGGGCTGGTATCAAGGTTTATCATGGGCCAGCTGGATTGGTGGCCAGTAAGACCCTCCTAGTATCATGAACACTGCCTCCTGGGTACAGGATTGCTTCTTACCATGCCCAGCCCAGGCAATGTCTGTACCCCTCTACCCTCGTCCCCTTCCAGCCCAACTGAGGATCCTGGAGCTAGCTCTATGTGCTGAAGCTGAGATACATGAGGTGAGAGTGGAGTCAGATTGCTTACCTGAGTGTTAAGTCTGTTAGAGACTCAAAGTGTGGTGGCAGCCTGGACAGTTGTCTGAGAAGGTGCTCTAGGGAGAGGAAACTACATGAAAGTCAGAATGAGCACAGGGGAAAATGAAGGCAGATAGGAACAGGGTCCCAGGTCCTGTGAGGTGAGGACTTGGCTTTCCAAGGGTAATGGGAACCACTAGGGATAGTACTGGGCTTAGACTGTAAGAACAGGTTAAAGGTAAAACTGCGAGTTAGCAGATGGGGGGTATGTGGGGCCTATGACAGGGAGCAGAGTCCCTAGAAGGATGAGGGTGGCAGTGGCTGAGACGGGGACGGGGCAGTAGAGGGAGCTTTCAGAAGAATGCGAGTATGGAGGGTGTGGGGCAACGTGAGGCTTAATCAGGGCTGCTGGGTGAAAAGTCACTGCAGACTGAGGCCTGGGAACCTGGACTGACAAGCTGTGTTTTGGATGTGGTGGTGCTTAGTGAGACAGGAGAATCACAGTCTGGACTACCCAGAAAGTCCTTGTCTTAAACCTTTCTCCCCTCCAATTAATTAACTAATAAAGGCTGGGTGACTAGGAGAAGGGTGGGAGAGAAAGCTTCAGGGAATAGCACACTGGGGTGCTGTCACGGTGAAGGTAAGAAGAAGCCTGTCATCCTGGCACTTGGGAGATCAAGGCAGGAGGATAGAGGACTGAAATAGACAAATAGGCTGGGGATGCAGCTCAGTGGTGGATCTTGCCTAGGGGTTCCATTCCCAGTATTGAAAAGAAATGTATCGGCACTTAGCTTGTAATCCCAACACTGGAGAGCCTGGGATCCTGTCTCTATTTTTTTTTTAAATATTAGAACTGGTCGTTTTATGTAAAGCCTGGGAGTGGGTGAGAGTTGTGGGGGTGGGGGTGGGAGGGTGTTCCAAAGAAAGCGACAGAGATGAGGTGGGGACCAGGAGTGCACAAGAGCTCTGTCAGGGGTTCTGTAGGATCTATGATCATGGCGACCGTGTCCACCAAGCCCTCCAGGTTCACCTCTTGCCTGGCACCAAGGAGCGTCAGGAGCATCCGTGGAAGGATGGCGAAGGGCTGGGAAGTACTTACAATCGTTCGGAAGCAAACTGGAGCACAGACAGCGAGTGCAGATGGCCCTTCCCAGCCTGGGACCTCGGATTTGCAGGGGTATGAGGCGACTCCTCGCAGGACCCCGGGGACAGCACTTCTCCGCGTGGACAGCTAGGTCCCACGCCGAGAGCCCCAACACGTGCACCTCTAGAAAGTTCGCGCGGTCCCAGAGGTGGGCAGACGCGCAGTGCCCGGTCGCTCCTCGGCAGTAGGCGGTCCCAATCGCCTCCCGTTGCCGGGCAGAGCGGCGTCGCACACGCTCCCATTGGCCGCAGGTGGCCTCGCCCCGCCCCCGACAGGTAGTCCGCCCCACGCATGCCATTGGACTGCGGTCGCGCGTTCCCCCGAGGATTGGCTCAGGTAGCGGCCACACCTCGCCCTCATTGGCCGCAGGTGCCACGGCCCCCCGCCCTGGGACCGTTCGCCTCGTGGATTGGTCGTCCGGTCAGCCATGTTCGGACCCCACCCCCGCCCTCGAGCGCTGGCCGGCCGCGCCCACCCCGCCCCTCCTGCAACCCAAGTTCCGCGGAGTTGGCCCGACCGGCGCCGTCGATCCGAGCCCGCGCCGCGCGCTCCCTTCCGCGTTCCACGTCCCGTCGTCGGCTTCACCTGACATCCTCGGCCCGCCTCTGGGGGCCCCGCGCCATGGCCCGAGCGCCCCGGGCGCAGCGCTGACGGCGGCTGGCCAGAGCGCGCCATGCCCAGCAGGACGTGCGCCAAGATGGACGGGAGCGGCGGCCGTGTCCGCCTGAAGGCGCACTTCGGCGGGTGAGCGCGCGGACGCCGGGGAGAGCCGGGCGCTGTCGGGCGCCGTCGGGAGCTCCCGGCTGCCGCTCGCGAGGGAGGCGGGGGGAGCGACGCGGCGCCCGGGTGCCCTTGATCGTCGCCCGCGGGAAACCGTGCGCGGGGCAGGCTCAGTCCGTGGCGTCGCTGCGCGCTCCTCGCCCTGGTCACGGTTGGTTAGGAACACCGAGGAAACAAACCTGCAAGAACTAAAAGTTTTCATCAAATGATGAAAGCTTCTAGTGTATTGCCTCCCCCCACCCTTTCCAAATAATCGGGGTGAAGTGGCTCATTCCTTTAATCCCAGAACTCAGGAGGATGAGGTAGGAGGATCGCCTTGAGTTCAAGGCCAACCTGGGCTACAACCTGAGTTCCTTAAAGGAAGGAAGGAAAGGCTGGGTGTGGTGGCACACGCATGTAATTAATGCCAGTAATTCTGAGGCAGAGGCAGGAGAATTGCTGTAGGTTCTAGGCCAGCCTGGGCTACACAGTGAGTTCTAGATCAGCCGGGACTGGTGTGAGACCCTGCCTCAAAAACAAACAATCAAGAAACCTAAGGGTTGGGGGGAATATCGAGAGATCGAGGGGGTTTTAAGAAAAACGTTTGAGCCAGATGAAGGTGTGTCCATGAGCACTGGCAATGGTGAGAGGGACCCTGGTATGTCTTTGGGACACTTGTTTTGTTGGCAGAGTTTTTTTTTTTTTTTTTTTTAAGTACTCCAAAAAGAATGCAACCCTGTTCTGTCACTGGAGACAGGACAGATGGAACAGATGGAATCCTCCATCAGTTTGCTCGAGGCTTGCTTTGGTGCTTGCTTGTCCTGGCTCTTGCCCTACAGATTGTGCCTGCCTTGCTGTGAAATGGGGCCATCCTTGGGGTCAGTGCTGCTGCTGCCCAGGAGCACTGGTGGGCGGAGGGAGTGGAAACTTCTGGTGGCTAGGCCTCCAGGCAAGGGTCTGCCCCTCAGTTGTTGTAGACCTTGGTAGTGGAAGACTAGCACGCACTTTCTTCTGCCTATGCTTTGGCCTCCAGTAACCCTACCTGAGACCTGAGTGCTCCTAGGTCAAAGGTCAACAGTCAAGGGTCATCACTGCTTGGGGGGAAATGGGGGGAGAGAAAGGGAGTAGGTTGGAATGCTTGCCCTGTGGTTGAGCTGGGCTCTCAGCATTCCTTGGGGTTTTGCAAAGTGCTCTGCTGGCCATCCAGGCTACTCTAACAGGTGGCTGTCATTTTCTGAGGTGGTTTTCTGCTTGAATTGAAGGAAGTTTGACCTTAGGGACTGCCTGGCCACACAGTTTGTTATGGAAACTCTCCAGCTGATTCCCTCCCTCTCTGGCCAGGGCTTGATGGCCCTGGATTCAGGGTGGAGTTCATGATAGAGCCTGATGACAGAGGGATTTGCCCCCTGTTGGGGGTGTCTGGTAATGAGCCCCACCCACAGAGGTCAAGTCCACAGCACTGCCTCCAGCCTGGAGTGTAGCTGGCAAGAGGGAAAGCTATGCAGTGTCCTCAGGCCCTGGGCATATCCAGCTTTTAGATATTGTGTTGAGCCTGTCAAATCCTACAGACTGCAGTCAGCTCCCTAGCCTGGAATCCCCAAGCTGAGCAACGCATGCTCAGGGTTGGTCCTTACTGAGGAACTCACCTTACAATGGAGAGCTTCCAGTGGGTGGGCACTATACCCTCCATCCAGCCTCCCCCCCATGGTCACTTCAGGGCCATGAACACTGTCCTCAATCCCAGGCTTGTCTGCCTTGTCTGCTTCTTCCTTGCTTTGGCCCCTGGGGATGGCTTTGGTTACTGAAGTGTAATTCAACCTGTGGACTCCAGTTTCTCTGACTGGTAAAATGGAATCCCCCCACCCCTTCCTCTTCATTTCCCTACCCCTTTCTTTACCCCTTTCTTCTCTCTCTCTCTCTCTACTCCTCTCCTCTCTCCTCCTCTCCCCTTTCCCCCAGCACTCCTATCCATTTTTTTCTGAAGTTTGCCTATCTGAATGTCTTTGCGGGGCTTGTAGAACCTAGGCAGTGAAATGGGAAAGTATCTACAAAGAT
This sequence comes from Zapus hudsonius, assembly GCA_004024765.1. Lineage (NCBI taxonomy): Eukaryota > Metazoa > Chordata > Mammalia > Rodentia > Dipodidae > Zapus > Zapus hudsonius. The sequence goes on along the minus strand of PVHP010000108.1, from coordinate 122,505 downwards.
CTTCCTTTAGCTTTGAAAGCTGTAGGACAGGATGAAGTTGTCCAGAAAGGCAGTGGTCTGAGGGAGGTGGCCGGGCCACAGCTCAGGGCCAAACACTGTCCTTAGAAAGCATGGTTTGGAGGCTGGAGAAGTGGCTCAGATGTTAAAGGCACTTGCTTGCAAAGCCTGACGACCCAGGTTCAATTCCCCACTGCCCACATAGAAACTGATGCACAAGGTGTTGTGTTCATCTGGAGTTCATTTGTGGTGGAGGGAGGCCCTGTTGTGCTCATTCTCCTCCCTCTCTGCTTGCAAATAGATAAATAAAAATATTTTTTAAAGCAAGGGTGGTTTGATGCCCAACTTCTGTTATCCCCCCTAAGTCCCTCTGAAACTTGAAGTCAGAGTCCCCCCTATACCCTGAGGAGTGCATCACAGCAGTCACAGATGAGCTTGGTTTAGAGAGTATGCCCCAAGGCTGAGATGCCAGCTTTTCTGAGACTTCAGATGTCCAAAATGGTGACTCTTCTCTCCTACTCAGGCTCTTCTTACAAACTAGTGTTGGAGGACCTGCTGTGACCCTTGGAAACCAGGGGTCAAGGAGAAGTAGTCCATTCAAGCTGGTGCTGACTCCTAGGTTGATACCTGAAGACATCTCCTGAGAGCCTCAGAGACACTGCTTGACTATGTAATCAGGGTGGTGGTCCAGTCTGAAGTGGCACTTCCAAAGCTCAGGAGCCTTATGAGAACTGCCCACGTGTCCTCTGAGGGGGGCAGAGAATAGCTTTTTGTTGGGAGGAGGAAGAGAGAGGTTCAAGGGAAGGATGATTTATGGAGTTCCCAGCTGAAGGAAAGGATGATTTTTAGGGTGCTGGGTAGTTGGGCACCTTGGCAGAGTGACCTCAGGTGACAGGTGCCTGGGAACTTGGTCTATGGAGTCCTTTTCACTTAGCCTCTGTGCCTCAGTTTCCTTATCTGCCATGATTCTGCAGATTGCAGTGAGGACAAGCTGGGCCAGTTTCTGTGTAGCGTGTGGGGTCTTGGGCAGGTGCTGGATGGCCAGTTCTGGTAGGAAGGAATGAGCAGCTGAGGCCCCCAACGGTTGGAGAGGCTGCCTGGTCCCAGAATGTCCCAGCTGCTGTGCTAGGGGCCGGGTAAATGCTAAGTCCTTGTTACTCTGAATTTTGTCAGGGGCAAATACTTTGTTTATAGAAGCTTGTTTGATCCAATTTGTACAGCCTGGTGGGGAACCCAGGGGGTCAGCAACTGCCTTTTCAGTTTTTTGGGTTTCCCTCTTTAAGCCCTTCACTTAGTGGGTAGATTTTCACTGCAGATTCAGTGAATTCAGCAAGGGTGTGGTTCCCGCTCAGAGTTTCCATGGAAATGCATACATAGCCTCTGAGGCCCTACTCCTCTGCCTGCCATTCTCCTGGGGACATGTGAGATCTCTTTCCAGGGAAGGGCTATCTTGGGGCAGTTAGGAATCCTTGAGTCATCGCCCACTACAGAGATTCAAATCCTCTTTTGGGGGTAAAAAGATAAAAGGCAGTGACATTCTGTGACTTCGTTTTCTAAAAATTGCGCCTGGAATTATGTCACAGCCGCACTTGGGTCAAAGTGGGTCAAGTCATCCCTTCAGGGCTTAAAAAAAGCGGTTTTGGTTATTGAATTATTTGATTCTCCCCATCTTATTTTCCTGGGTGACATGTCCCGGTTCTAGGTTTAGAGGAAGGCTTTTTTACCTTAATGAAAACAATGGGTATGAACTGACTCTGCTGATGCAGTTGTCTGGCCTCCACTAGGGGGGGCCGTCGGATGTTTTGACCTGGTTTTTTATAGAGTCATGGGGGTCATTTTTGAAAACTGGTTAGTGGTTCCTAGTTCATGTTTGTGGGTGTCTGTTATATTATTCTTGGGAAGATTTTAATTTCATTTATATAATGAGTAGCTTGGTCAATTAATAAGTAGTATTTAGTCTGATTCAGATGTGACTCTGGTGACAGATATCCCTGTCCTTTTTGCTTCCAGGGACATCCTGATCACCAGTGTGGATGCCTCAACAACCTTTGAGGAGCTTTGTGAGGAAGTGCGGGACATGTGTGGCCTACACCAGCAGCACCCTCTCACCCTCAAGTGGGTGGACAGTGAAGGTAGCCCCAGTCCTGTGCTGGTCAATCTGAGTTTCATTGGGCTTTGCCAAAGCAGCCTCAGCCTCTTCCACAAGCTGTAAAGATGTGTAACTGTTAGTACAACCGACATTTTCCCCACTGTGGACACCTACGAATGTGTAATTAGGAACTGGATTTGGGCTAACTAGGGCAGTACGAGATGCCTGGCAGAAGAATGAGTCCCTGTAGCATAGAAGACTCTAGTCTTAAACACTGGGAGAGGCTGTGTGGGTCCTCTGAGTGCCCATTTTGGGCAGGTCCTTATCCCTTGCCTGACCTTCCTTTTCTGGGCTTTTCTGGCAGCTCGAAGAGCCCAGAGGCCAAGTGCAGCTCTGAGGCATCCATCTCCTCCTTCCCCTTTCCTCTCTATCTTCTTTTCTCTCTGTTTTTATTTTTCTCTGTCTCTCCTTCCCTGTATCTCTCCACCCCCATTTTTTTCCCAGTCAGACCCACATCTAGAAAAAGGGGATTGGTTGCAGGGAGGGGCTGGAGAGATGGCTCAGCAGTTAAGGTACTTGCCTTCAAAGCCTAACAAACTAGTTTTGATTTCCCAGTACCCAAGTAAAGCCCTATGCACAAAGTGGCACATGCATCTAGAGTTCATTTACAGTGGCAGGAGGTCCTGGTGTGCCCATACTCACTCTCTTTCTCTCTGCTTCTTTCTCTATGTTTCTCAAATTTTAAAAAATATTTTTTAAAAAATTAAAAATGAGAATGGGGTGAGATGTCAGGAGGAGCACCTCTTTTATAACTGTCAGTTGAAGACTAGGTAAGTGTGACTATGCATTCTTGTTTGTCCAGCCTAGAGGGCAGGGACTTCTCCTAATACTTGGGCCACCTAGGAGATTTTTGACTTTGTTGCCCGCAGGCTTTTGAAGCTCCCAGGGACGAGAGTTAGTACTGCTTCCTTCTGGAGATTGATGGGACCCCAGGCTGAGCCACTCACTGGTCTGGGTGGCTGTTCTGGGGCCTCCAGTCCTGATGTGTGTTTATCATGAGCAGTGAGACTTTGCTCAACAAATGTGGGCCAATGCGCTATGTGAGCACCATTTCAGACCTCTTTGCCTTAGAGCCTCAGTGGTACCTCTTGCACCCCCTACCAGGTGACCCTTGCACCGTGTCTTCACAAATGGAGCTGGAGGAGGCCTTCCGTCTGTCCTGTCAGCACAGGGATGAAGTGCTCATCATTCATGGTGAGTGACTATGAGTGGGCTTTTCACCAGCCCACGTGGTCTATAGAGATGGGCAGCCCCAGGGGACCCTCATCAACCATGACCATCTTTGCCAAACCACCTGAGGATTGGAAAGCCACATGGGGGATTGTGGCTTAAAAATCTTATGATGCACTCAGGCGTGGTGGTGACACATGCTTTTAATCCCAGCACTCGGGAGGCAGAGGTAGGAGGAAGATCACTATGAGTTCAAGGCCACCCTGAAACTACATAGTGAATTCCAGGTCAGCCTGGGCTAGAGTGAGACCCTACCTCGAAGACCAGAAAAAAAAAAGTCAGATCCAGTGTAATTGTTATTCTTTCTAGTTTCTGAGTTAATTTATTAATACAAGCATTAATTTTTTCTCTGATAACTCTGCTGTCTAGAAACCACTGGGTTGCCTTTTTCCCTGAAGCCTTACAAATAGGTTTGTCACAGGGAGGTGCTTGTGTTTTTTAGGTTCTGCCCTAAGAAATGTCTTCCAAGAAAGAGCAGGTCCTCATGAGTCCTGTGGTGAGCACTTTGACCTGACTCAGGGAAGGATTTTCCCTAAAGGACAGAGTTAACAGTACAGGGGACACTAATCCTCTCTTTATTTCTTTCTGTCTAGTTTTCCCGAGCATCCCTGAGCAGCCAGGCATGCCTTGTCCCGGAGAAGACAGTGAGTGCTCAATTATTGAATTTCCTTTAACATGTGCTGCATGTTTGTGAGTGAAACAGCTGATCCATCATGCCAGGGAAATGTGTGGGTGTCTTATGTGAAGCAGGGCCCAAGGACCCAGGGACATTTTTCCTGGTGAGGAATCTGACCTCAGTGTTAGTTGCTGTTATCACCTCGGAGGCAGTGTTCATGTTGGCTAGTGACCTTCACTGTTTTCTGTGGATATGGTTTGGCTAACATTTCATCAGGGAGGAGCTGGCTTGGTCATTTGATGGCATGATGGAAGAAGTGCCCTGACAGAAGGAAAAGACCCAGGCTAGTTTACTTGGGCATTGTACTAATACATCTGCCCCAGTGCAGGTCATCCCAGGCCTGATCTTCTGCCTTCTCTCTACCCTGTGCTACCCTTTTAATTTTCTTGTTGAGTCTCTTGGTGGGAGATGAGGGAACCAGGTTCCAGGAGCAGTGAGTTCCGAGGGGAGCTTCTGTTGTCTTTGACTGTGTCTCACAAGCAGTGCTGAGAAGGGCCCTGGGGTGAGAGCTTTGGGGGCAGTTGGGCAGTAAGAGAGAAAAAAACGGAAGGCTTTGTAAACCAACACAGTTGGGGTAGCAAGTACTTGGCCCACTGGGACTGTGGGGAGGGAGGATCAAGGGAGATCAATAAGGTGGGCTATGAAGTGTGTTCCTGGAGAGGCTCTTGATGGGCTGGGATGCTACATCATAGAAAGGGTCAAAGCCTGCCTGAGAGGTTAGGGTCTCTGCAGAAAGGTAGAAGTTGGGTGTGACATGGAGTAGTTCCATGTTACCTTGTGAACATGCAGAGAATGTGGTTGAGCCTTGAGAATAACTGAGCTGGGCACATGAGAAGGTGCTTAAGGAATTTGCTGGCAGTGGCTTTGAGGCTTTGAGGCTCTGATGGCCATTCAATTTCAGAACATTCCATAGAGCCTTTTTTGCAAAGCAGTCATAGACTGGGGCTGGGTACTGGGTAGGATCCTTGGATAGTTGACAGGTGAAAGTTTCTCCCTGCTCTTGCATCCCCCTGCCTTGTCTGCTGATGACAGCTTGCTGGATGGTGCAGTGGGTGTAGGATGGCCTTTGTTCCCCTGCTGAGTATGAAATGATAGCATCCTGACACAGGTTTTCCTAGGCTTTGCACTTTGAAGTTCTGTTCTCAGTGCATTATACTTCCTACTTGAGATTCATGTCCATCTTAGACACAGGAAAACCCTGTTGTGGTCATTGGGGCCATCATGGGGAACTATGTGACTTTGGTACCTGTAAGAGTCAGCTGGGAGATGTAAATGGCTAGGGTGGCCCTCCTGAAACCTTATCAGGGTTACAAGGTAGACTTGGTGGATGTGTGGATAGATGGACAGATCATGGCTAGAGACAGATGAAAATTTCAAAATGTGCTGCACAGTGTGAATACCTGAGTTCAGATCTCCAGAACCCATGGAAAAGCAGTGTGCTATGGTGGGCATCTGTAATCCTGGCATGCCTATGGTTAAAAGGAAGGTTGAGACAGGAGAATCTTCTGGAAGCTCACAGACCAGCTAGCCTGGCAAATAAAGCAGTGAACAATAGCAGATCCTGCCTCCAAGGTGGAAGGTGAGGATGGACATCCAAAAGTTGTCCTCTGATTTACACATGTGTGCTGTGGCACATACGTGTCCTTAGTCACAGAACACAACCACCAAAAAAAATTGAAGGGCTGGAGAGATGGCCCAGAGGTTAAGGCACTTGCCTCCAGTGCCTAAGGCCCCTGGTTCAATTCCCCAGGACCCACGTGGGCCAGACCCACAAGGTGGTGGCCCTGGTGTGTGCGCTCTCCTCGCTCTCTCTCTCTCTCTCTCTCTCTCTCTCTCTCTCTCTCTCTCTCTGCGAGAAAAAAGCAAAAAAAAAAAAAAGAGCAAAAAAAATTGAAAACTTTGCAGGAGCTGGTTACAAGTGAATTTGGGAGTATACAACTGGGAGGCCACATTGTGCTGACTGGCCTGCCCCTTGAACATCTGGCACCAGAATCTTTTTGGCCTTACAGGTTTTCTCTTATTTTTAAAAAATATTTTATTTATTCATTTTCAAGCAGAGAGATACAGGAGATAGATGATGAGAGAGAGAGAGAGAGAGAGAGAGAGAGAGAGAGAGAGAGAGAGAGAGAGAGCGCACCAAGGCCACCACCTTGTGGATCTGGCCTATATGGGTACTGGGGAATTGAACTGGGGGCCTTAGGCACTGGAGACAAGTGCCTTAACCACTGAGCCATATCTCCAGCCCAGGTTTTCTCTTATTTATAAAGAATTTAACATTTGCTCTTTCTATCACCATGTGGAACAACTCAGCAGCATTTAGTGTTCATTATTCAACTGCCACCAGCTCTACTCTTTTTTTTTTTTGTTTTTTTTTTTGAGGTAGGGTCTCACTCTAGCCCAGACTGACCTAGAATTCACTATGTAGTCTCAGGCTGGCCTCGAACTCACGGTGATCCTCCTACCTTTGCCTCCCGAGTGCTGGGATTAAAGACGTGCACCACCACACCTGGCTTTATATTACTAAATTTATTACCTAATTTTTTTTTTGAGACAAGATTTCATTGTGTGCTAAGGCTGCCCTCAAGCCTCAAGCTTCTGCTTCAGTCTCCTGAGAAGCCAGGACTGCAGGCCGCAGCATTGCTCATGCATCCTTTGCCTATGTTTGAATCTGGCTATTGTGAGGGTTAGAAGTTCTATGTATATTCTGATCTTAATCTCATGTTGGATCTAGATTTGCAGATATTTTCTCTGTAGCTTTCTTTGTTGCATGAACCTTTTGACATACAGTTTTTACATTTTCTTGAAGTCTGATTTATCTCACTTTTGTTGCCTGTGCCTTTGGCATCACATCTGAGAAACCATTGCCATGACAGACCCTTTTGCTGTGCTTTCTTCTAGAGTTTTATAGGTTCAGCTGTGTGTGTGTGTGTGTGTGTGTGTGTGTGTGTGTGTGTGTGTGTGTGTGTGTTTGTGTGTGTGTGTTTTGCTGGTGATGGGACCCACAGCCTAGCACATGCTTGGTAAACACCTTCCCACCAAACCACACCACCAGCCCTAGAGCTTTGTAGTTTTTGTTCTACGTTTGGGTCGTGGATCCATTTTGAGTTAATTCTTATATTTCATGTAAGGTTAGAGTCCAACCTTATTTCATTGTTTGAGGAATCCAATTTTTCCAGCACCATTTGTTGAAAAGATTCTTCTTTCCTCATTGAAGGTCTTGGCACCTTGCATCTGCAAGGATTTATTTCTGGGTTTGAAGGTGAAATGTCATCTGTAGGCTCACATGTTTGAACACTTTGTCCCCAGCTGGTTGGTACTGTTTGGGGAGGTTGTGGACCCTTTTGGACACTGGGCCTATATGGCTGAAGTAGGGCAAGAAAGGTGGGGTTAGAAGGTTATAATAGCTAGCCAAGTTCCAATCTGAACTCTCTGCTTCTTGGATTCTGCTGTCTCAGACCATGCTTCTTGATAAGTATTTGGTCACAGCAATGAGAAAAGTAATGAATACACTACTCCACTTGTCTCTCAGTTTCTCTATGACATGCCACACTAATTTGATTATTATAACTTTGCATTAAGGGTTTTGTGGTTGATTTGTTTTGTTTGTTTGAGAAAGGGGCTCAAGTAGCCTACGCTGGCTTCAAACTTGCTATGTAGCTAAGAATGACCTTGAATTTCTGATTCTGCTTCTACCTCCCAAGTGCTGGGATTACAGGTATACACCACTTCACCCCACTTGCCATAAGTTTTGAAGTGAAGAAGTGTGGGTTGATGAAGATATAGCTCAGTGATAGAGTACTTGCCTAGCATGTATAAAACTCTAAGTTCAATCACTAGTTCTGAAAAAAAAGTATGAGAAACCTGGCTTTGTCTTTTTTAGAATTGTTTTAGTTACTCAAGCCCTGATATTATGACATGAATTTTAGGGCAGGGTTTTATTCTATAAAAATAAAAAGAAGGAATATTTTTATTGATTTGTAATCAGAGAGAGAGAGCACCAGGGTCTCTAGCCACTGCAAACAAACTCCAGATGCATGTGTCACTTTGTGCATGGGTACTTGGGAATTGAACCTGGTTCATTAGGCTTTGTAGGCAAGTGCCTTAACCACTGAGCAATCTCTCCAGCCTGGGAAGGAAGATTTGGTCACATTAAATCTTTAGGCTGCTTGGTGTGATACTTTTTCTTTTGGGGAGCTGGCAAGCAAAAGTAGGTCCGAAAGCACTCAGGTATGTGCCGTACCGCAGATTTACATTCCCAGTCCCAGGTATCCCAATCAGCCAACCAGAATGTTACCACTTATTTATGTCTCATTTAATTTCTTTTAGCAATGTTTTGTGGTTTTCATTACACAGGGATATTTTTGTTTTGTTTTGTTTTTCCAAGGTAGGGTCTCGCTCTAGCCCATGCTGACCTATATAATTCACTATGTAGTCTCAGGGTAGCCTTGAACTCAAGGTGATTCTCCTACCTCTGCTTCCTTAGTGCTGGGACTAAAGGCAAGTACCTTCACGCCTGGCCACACAGAGTTTTGTTTGTGGTACTTGAAATTGAACCTATGGCCTCAGGCAGCATGTTGGGGAAGCATTTTACTATTGAGCTATTTCTTTGTACAAGTCTTGTGCCTCCTTGACTAAGTTAATTCTTGAGCCTTTTTTGTTTGTTTCAAGTCAAAGGATTCACTCTAGCCCAGGCAGACCTGGAACTCACTCTGTAGTCCCAGGCTGGCCTCAAACTCACTACAGAGTAAATTCTAGGTCAGCCTGGGCTAGAGTGAGACCCTATCTAAAAATAAAAAAAAACCTTAAAAATAATAAATTAAAAAAACGAAGATAATTTTGGGGCTGGAAAGATGGCTTAGAGGTTAAGGCACTTTTGTCACAAGCCTGACAGTCTGGGTTTGATTTCCCAGTACCCACATAAAGTCAGATGCATAAAATGGCACATGCATCTGGAGTTTGTTTGCAGTGGCAGGAGACCTTGGTATGCCCATTCTCTCTCTCTCTCAAAAAATCTAGTTTCATCAGCCTTGTCTCAAATTGTTTGCAAAAAGCTGGATAAGCTACTTTTACACCTAAAATAGGCTGCTAACAAAATTAGCAATCTACCAGTTCATCCTGCATTTTCTAAGTTTTGTAAAGATGAATATTCTGGACTGGCTTCGAGGAGTGAAATTGATCAAAGACAATGGTTGTGATGGAGCACTAACCATGTTTATGAATTTTTTTCTTAACACATTTTTTTCCTGTTGAAGCCCAGCATGGACATGAGGGTTCAGTTATGTTGTGATTTTATAATCTGCATGCTTTTCAGTGAAGGCCCAGAAGGTTTGATAGGCCATGCAACCTCTGTCATCAATGAGTGCCCCAATAAAACTTTACTTATAGACATGAAAATTTGTATTCTCACACACTTTCATGTGACTGAAAATATTGTTTTATGTTATTCAACCAATTTAAAATACAAGAATCGGTCTGGAGAGATAGTTCAGTGGTTAAAGATGCTTGTTTATAAGGCCTGACAGTCTGAGTTCCATTTCCCAGTGACCACATATGCACAAGGTAATACATGTGTTTGGAGTTCGTTTATAGATGTAGGAGGCTCTGGCATGCCCATTCTCACTCCTCTTTCTCTCTCAAATAAATATATAAATACTAAAAAACTTTTTAAATACAAGAATCTTTCTTTTCTTTTCTTTCTTTTCTTTTTTTTTTTTTTTGAGTGCTGGGGATTGAATTCATAGCCTTGCACATGCTAGGCAAAAGTGCTTTACTACTGAATTATAATCCCAGCCCTTAGTCTCCCTGTGAGGCTCAGGTTGGCTTTTAACTTGCAGTCTTCCTGCTTCAGCCTCTTCAGTGCCCGGATTATAGGTCTGCTGATACCACAACAGGCTCAAGAACTATTCTTAATGTTACTGGGCTAGAGTACCAGATGCCTGTGGCTTACTGTGCCTTGTTTATAGAAGAGGAGCATTCCAAGTACTATGTTCGTAAGTTTCACATTTTCTGAACTGACCTGTGCACAGCTGGTCCCATGCCAAAGGAGGGAAGCCTTACCTTTGGAGAGATAGCTTCAGGTCATTCAGTGTTTGACTGAAAGAGCTGGAATTTGAACTCAGCTTTGGCCTGGAGTTCATACTGTGAATAATAAAAAACCCCCCACAGATCTCTGAGTAGATATGTTATTGTGATGCAAGTGTACTGAACACTAAGTAACAAGCATATAAGTCACAAGTGAGTCTCACACCATGCAGGCAGAGGGAATATGTGCCTGCACGTGCATGTATGAGAGAGAGAGAGTTTGAGCACTTTGATGTGGTTTCATGTGAAAGGCCAGGCAAGGCTGGGTGAATAGGCTTAGGCTTGGCTGGCCTATCTCTAGCTGCCAGGCACCAGCCCTGGGGTGATCCTGCCAGGGACTATTGGCTTGGAGTATGAGGCATCTATAGAGAAGGTGGTCTAAAGTGTGGGTCTGGGTTTGGTTTGAATTTGTAAGTTTGTTGCAGAGTAAGGCCTGTGCTGCCTCTGGGAATTGGACCCAGGGGCCATAAGCACCCACAGACTATGACCAACCAGGGGCCATGAGCACTCAGGGGAGATCTATGGCCAGAATAAGGGGGCTGTGGTCCATTTAACGCCATGGGTCAACAAGTCCTAATTCATCAGGAATGCAGAAAATAAGGAAATGTAGTCCACATATTGGTATGCTCTTAACTGATCACAGCAGAGGTCTAAGCAGGGCATTCACTCTCCTGACCCTCTTAATCCAGCCACATGTATTGGAGCAGGATACTGACTTTATCCCACCTCTTCCCCACTGCATAGACACCACAGTTGGATAACTGTGGGTTGTTCTCACTTCCACCCCAGAGTATAGCCTTTTCTGTATGGGGTCAGTATGAGCATTGAGTGGGTTCTGGGGAAAGAGGCAGTGTACCCTGGCCAAGCTGGTGCCTCCTTCCCATATTTATTTCAACTGGTGGAAGCTGGCATGGTGGCTCATGCCTATAATCCCAGCACTCAGGAAGCAGAGGCAGGAGGACGGAGGCAAGTTCAAGGCCAACTTGGGCTGCATAGCAACACTGTCTCAAAAGAGAGAACGAACTAGAGTGAGTATATGCAGGTGTGCCTGGGTATTGAGGCACTTCAAGTACCAAGGTAGGAGGTGAGGTTCACTCTCCCCATCATTGACTCCTTGTTGATCTGGGAGACCAGTCTGGCTGCAACTGGGCATGACACAGCACAGTGGGTAAGATCCTGCATTGGGTAATGAACCATTACTTTGACCTGGGTGTGTGTGGTACCAGGCCAGGAGGGGATGCCCAATTCCCTGGGAAGCTGCTTTCCCCATTTCTGTGTTTGCTGATCTCTGTCTTTCCCTCCATGTAGTAAACACAGTGTTAACATGCAAAGGCCACTTATCTCTAGAATTTAGCTGATATTGAATGAGCCAAATCCCCCTTGTTATTAGGGCTGTGGATTGTCCCTGAGTGCTCATGGCCCCCGGGTAGTCATAGCCTGTGGGTGGTCACAGTCTGTAAATGCTCATACTTGTGGGTACTGATAGCCCATGGGCATTGTGTAGAGCCCATCTGGGGTACAGATCTTGGGTCATCCACAATGCCTGCAGTAATGTACCCTGAACCCTAATGTGGAGCTAATGTGGAAGAGTAGGCTACCTGAGCAGTCTCCTAGATGTGGTATTTTCAAGACGACCGAGCATGAGCCCTCCCTGGCCTGGGCTCTGGTTGGCCCTTGTCCTGTCCAGCACTGGCTCAGCGCAGAGATGCTTGTTTTCATGTGACGTCAGCTCCTCCGTATCCATGCCGTGTTTTAGTTTGTGCCTCAGCAGCCGGCTGTAGCTTCCCAGGGGAGCCGGGTACCACCCGGGCCTAGAGACATGAGGCAGGGATGTGAGAGGCGGGGTGCAGGGCAGCTAGCTTTCCATTAGATGTCTGCCCCTCCAGCGATAGCCCACCCTGCCTATTGTCGGTCCAGAGGCCAGGGGACACAGCATCAGCTCTTTAAAGGGACAGAAGATGCCTCTTTGCACATCCATCGTCAGTAGAGCATAAAGAATTCTGTGCTGAGGAGGCAGCAGAAGAAAGCCGGTGAGTAATGCGCATTTCTCCCGTGGGTTTTCTGCCAGGCCCAAGGCGGTGGCGTTGCAGGCCCTATGCATGCAGCGGATGGGGCTGTGGAGCTGCAGGGCTCGTCCTGGCTTTGCCACAGCCTGTGTGCTACACAGATGCTCCCGCACTGAGTCGGGCTGCCGCTGGGCAGGCTGCTGCAGCATCTCACAGTGATGTGGGGGGGAGGAAGCACACTGAGAGGCTGTTGTTGTTCCTGGTGACAGATTTTCAGAAAAAATAAGCTATAGAGGTAGCATGCCGAGTGAGCAATGCGGCTGATGCGTGCGTGAAGGAAGGAGATGTGCACGGATGGTATGTTCCCAAGGTCTGGGGTGGGCAGTTGCTGCAGAGGCTGGTGAGGCTTAGGGCTCAGGGAAGTCTGATTTCCTCACCAGTCCAGCCCTGGGGAGCCTCTAGCTATTGGGAGAGTTGCTGTAGCTGGGCTTTTACAGTCGTGAGTCTGTATGCTGTGGCCAGAACAAACGTGGGTGTCTTGCTTTCTTTTCACTCTGCATTGCTGCAAGTGGACGGATCGATAGGACCACAATGGTGAGGTCTGGGCACCCTGGGTGCCAGGCCTGGGGCTTAAACAGCCCGCACCTGTTTCCATAAACAAGTGTGGCTCCTGCTTGTGGTCTTTCAGGCATGAGCCTGCCAGAGCTCTCTCTGGCTTTGCGCTGACGACAGTGTCATATTGGAGTCTGGGTGGCACAAACAGCGTTAACGTGCACAGCTCGCTCCACCAGGGTCCTCGGATGTCAGCTGGGAGTGTGGTCCTGGTGTCTGGTTTTCTGTCCTGACATGGTTGGAGGTAGACTCGGATGGGTCTGGGGGGTGGAGGGGCTGTATAGGGGAGTGTGGGAATGGGGATGCTTTTCTGACGTCCATTTTGCAAGTTGTTTAAAAAAACTAGCTTCCCCATCCATGCTGGCCTTGGGGCCTGGGAGGACCAAGCTGCCGGAAGGGTGCTTGAGGAGGATGAGGGTGCTGGCAAGGGCCTGGGGCCAGAGAGCATCCCTCCCCCAGACATGGGCTGCTCCACAGAGCCACCATAGGTCTTAAGCGTGACTTGTTTGTTTTGGGTCCTTGAATTATAAGAATTTAGCCTGTGGATGAGTGGGAGGGAAAGACTACCATAAGGGATGTTGGTTCACACTAGTGCCTTCTGGGGAGGAGAAATGAGCTGTGTCATAGTTTCTCTGGGATGTCTGGGTTCTGTGGCCCCTTTCGTGTAACGGCTCTCCTGCATGGCTGACTTGAATGTTCAGCATGTGGATACACCACCAGAGTCTTCACAACTGGTGTGGACCTTCAGACTTCATGGTGGCTTCTGGCCCTGTGGCCCTTAGTAAGGATCACAGAGCCACAATCAAGGGACAACTTCAAGGTGTTAAGGGCCCCTCCCCCCAAGGCCATCTTTATGGATACTGGCAGATCAGGCCATGACTGCATGTCACCTGTTTTGGGGTCTTGGCCAAATATGCATAGAGGCTATCTTTCTATCTTGACTGTGTCAGCCACCACCAGGCTCCTTCTCCCGCGTCTTTATGAAGTTCAGAGCCATTGGTAGTTATATAAGGAGTTGGGTGCTGTTTGTTTGCCTCTGAGCTCTGCTTTCACATTCCAGACTTCTGTGAGCCCCAGGGTGCTTCCTTGAAGTATTTGCTAGGCCACCTGTCAGTCTATTGGATCATGTGGTTCAGAGTGGCCATGGGACTAATCAGTCCGCATGAGAGCTTCTAGTGAGAATCCTGGTGGCCCCATACCACTTGGGGTCTTGTGGGGACCATGAGTGTTAGCTGTGATGCCAGCAGAAACTCCCCATGAGTGTTTTCAGAAGTTTCCCCTATACCACATCATCATCTCTGATGTGTCTGTACAGTGTTCTGGTCACTGCAGAGGAGCTGAGGTCTGACCATCAGGAGGACCTCCAAGGTGGAACTAGGCTGCAAACTATTAGGAATCCCAAGATGGGTGACCATTGTTTCCTTTGTTGACCTGGATCTGACTTGCTGAGTAAGGACCATCCTGGATAAATGGGCTGTTGTACAGGGCTAGAGCCAAGATAGTACCCTTTTCAGGAAGGTTTGGTGGCATCTGAAGAGTCCAGAACATTCCCTTTTTGCACTTGTCCTTTGGTGCTCTTGGGCATCTGACAGTCTGGCCTCATGTTATTTTCTGACTTCCTCTAGTCTTCTCGCTGCCTTTGCACAGGGCCTTTGCTCATAGTGTACCCTCCCCTGCTGGCAGGATAAATGATACTTACTATGGCCATGGGTCCAACAACTTGTTATTCCACAGGCTGGATAAGAAACCCAAGGCTCTCAGCTCTCAGCTCAGGGGCCAAGCATGGAGCAGGCTCAGTATTGGTTGCTTTATGAAAGGGTAGAAAAGACTGTCCAAAATAAGTCATCTCAACCTCAGCGTCTTCCTTCTCTACTTTTTGGATAAAGTATCAGCAGTTACTGTTCATCTAGGAGGAGACAGCCTGGTGAAACCCCCACCAGTGTTTGGACATGGTGGTTTATTTTTAGGACTATCCTAAATATGTGGAGTAGGGCACCTTATTAAAGCTAGCTGCTTTTCCTGTTCCTGTCTCTAAGGCCTCTGGGCAGAACCAGACAAATGGCAACCCATCACTACCAAGCAGCCACTGAGAGTCAGGTTGCCCTATTGACTAGCAAACCTCTGAGGTGCTGGAACCCCAGTGTGACATGGGAGGCAGCTTCAGCCTCCATGGGGCCCTTACTTACTTGTTAGGCACACATGGGGTTTTCACAGTGCTAGGGTTTGAACTTGGTTTGAAGGTCTCGCTGAAAGTTTGCTTTTTCAGTGTTTCTTTTGGAGATTTAGAAAAGTCCCAAGATCTAGCAAGATGAAATGACCCTAGGTTGGTCAGAGGTGAAGGACCAGTGTGGGATGTAGGCTGCCAGTACTCACCCCTGGTTGCCCTGGTTATGAAGCCCTGGGCGGATGCCTCGGTTTGCCCTACTGTGAAATGGGAGCACTGAGTCAAATCAGATCGTGATGAGCACAGGAAGGCAGCCATTGTCTTGTCCTTTGCTCGTCTATGAATTTGGCGTTGCATGTTATTTTTATATTGAATTTTTCATATTTCTGTTTTATAGTGATAAATAGTGGTATGTAGCTGGAAGAGGGCAGTTCCCTTGGTCCCCACCCTGACCCTTGTTCCTTCATGGGGTCATATCTATGGTGGCAGTTTTGTTTTGACATTTTATTCCAAGTTTCTACGTAACACATTTGTACAGCTCTTACTGGACTTTTCCATCAAGGTTGGTCTCTGCCTCTTAGCTCCCTGCACAGGTCAGTTCAGCTTTCCTTTCTCTGCCTTCCCAAATAGGGTTCTGTTCCAGCAAGGTGGAGTCACTCTGTGCTGGCAAGTGACAAGGACCAGGGCGGAGTGCAGGTTTGCATCTGTGGACCACACAAATGACATTCCCATTTTTGTGCAGCTTCTGGTTTCTTTGGAGCTAACACTCATTCTGATTTTTGTTTTGTTTTGTTTTCGTTTTTTGAGATAGGGTCTCATGCTAGCCTAGGCTGACTTGGAATTCACTATATAGTCGTGGGGTGGCCTTGAACTCACAGTGATCCTCCTATACCTGCCTTCAGAGTGCTGGGATTAAATGTGTGTGCTACTGAGTCTCGCTCTCATTCTAATTTTTGTCTCTCAGAGTTTTTGAGAGGTCCTGGCTTTGTAGCTGAGAGCCCTCCCTCGATGCTGTCCTCTCTTCTTCTGGGGCACCTTTCTCTGGAGCCCATTGCTCCCCTCATGCATCTTTAGTACTTCCCCAGCCCAACACAAAAATGCTACCACCCCCTCTACTAGCACTCTTGATTCTGCTCCTCTGTTTTCTCTTTCTTGGCATAATAAACTAATGTTAAGACACCTTCCACAGACCTTCTGAGAAAGGGGATGTGGGTGGCAAGGTATTGAAAATTTGAAAATTCTCAAAAGCACTCTTGCTCTATCTGCACATGTGATAATGGTTCAGCTAGGTATAGAATCCATGTTCCTGATGAGCCCCACAGGGTTTCTATGGGCTTTACTGAATGTAATTCAGAAGTTGGGCATTTTGATGTGTGTGTTTCTCAACATTTTTAAGCTTTTTTCTTCCTATTCTCATTTCCTGGTAATGTCCTTTGATGTGGGACTTTTTGGTTTCTTGTGCCTTAGATTTTGAAGATAGATACATATGGCATTTGGGAGCTTGTAGGGTTATCTTGGATGATTGATTTCCCTTCAGTTATGTCCTCTGGAGCATCCTTTGGACATTAGTTGGGCCTCCTGAACTGGTCCTCTAGTCTTTCCTCTTCCCCAGGAAGATGTCATCAGATTTTCTCATCCAAACTATCTTTCTTCCCTCCTCCTTCTTCCTCCTTTACCCTCCCTCCCCTTTCTCCCCCCCCCCTTTTTTTTTTTGCATTTTACAGATTTTTATTATATAGCCTTGGCTGGCCTGGTATTTATTATTATCCCAGGCTAGCCTCACACTTGCAGCAATCCTCCTGCCTCAACCTCTGAGTGCTGGGATTACAGGCATATACCACTACAACTGACTCTGTGGAAGGAAATACTGGGGATTAAACCTAGGGCCTCCTCAAGTATTCTAACACTGAGCTATATCCCAACCAATTTTTAAAAATATTTATTATTTATTTATTTATTTATTTGAGAGAGAGAAAAGAGAATGGGCATGTTAGGCCTTCCTACCACTGCACATCAACTCTAGACACATGAACCACTTTGTGCATCTGGGTACTAGAAAATCAAACCAGGTGGCTAAGTTTTGTAAACAAATGCCAGCCTTCCGAGTGCTGGGATTATATATGTGTGCCACCATTATTGGCCCTTTCTTGTCTCTCTTTTTTTTCCTCAAGGTAGGGTCTTGCATCTAGCTCTAGCCCAGGCTGACCTGGAATTCACTATGTAATCTCAAGGTGGCCTCCAACTTATGACAGTCCTCCTACCTCTGCCTCCCGAGTGCTGGGACTAAAGGCATGTGCCACCATGCCCAATTTCCTTTCTAGTCTTTAACTTCCAAGAGATCTTTGCTGTTTTCTGATCTTCCTCTTTAAAATAGTGTCTGGCCCTTGGACTGTGGATGTAGCTCAGTTGGTAAAGTGCTTGCCTAGCATGAATGATGCTTTGGATTCTATACTCGGCACTGCATAAAACTGAGCATGGCAGTGTAACCCTGTGATCCCAGAACTTTGGAAATGGAGGCAGGAGGATCAAAAATTCAAAGTCATTCTTAGTTACATAATGAGTTTGAGGCCATCCTGGGTTACTCTCTTAGCTAGTTAGCTACTTCATTAGTTAGTTAGCTGTTAGTATTTGTTTAGCTTGGATTTGAACCCATGACTTTGCTTATACAAGACAAGCCCTGTACCACTGAGCTATATCCCAAGCCCCCATCCTGGGTTACATGAGCCCCTGTCTCAAAAACAAAAAAACCAAAAGAGTGTCTGACTCTTGTTACACATGGTTCCTTTGCAACTATTATTGCAGAGAGGTACCGTAATACAGCATAGTGGTCCAGCAGGTATTGGGCAGCATGGCTTTAAGGCTTCACACATGTAAATTAATTCCATCCTTGCAATGCCCTGTGAGGTAGGCTTGATTATTTTCTGCATTTGATGGAGAAAGCACAAACTGAGGCACAGTGAGGTAAAATCACATAGCTTTATATAATGGACTGGGCCCCAGTCCATGGTGTTTGCTACAGTGCCACCTTGACCCAAGCGTATTTCCTGCCAGGTCTCAGCTGACCACTTACTAGACCTATGATCCTAGTAACAGCATCATCTGCCACTTCTTACACAGCTCTGGCCCCTTTGTATTCTTATACGACTCTGTCTCCCACCCCTCACCTGGCCTATTGCATTGCTTTGCTCTCCTTTACTCTTTCCTTCTGCTTGTCTTGGCCTTGGAGAACTAAGGGACTTAAAAGGCATTGTGGTCTTTTCCAGGGAGCCTACCACAAGTCCTGGGGAGTATCTTACCTAGAGCATCTCACGACTACTATTCCTTATTTGAACCTCATTCTACCAACTATGGGGAAAGGACATCTGGAGGCATCTCATCCTCAGGAGCACTACAGCTAGACCACCTCTGTGTGCCTAGAACCCTGACTCCAGGGCTTTGCTTGGTCTGGTCTCTGCTTATCTCCTAACCCCCTGAATCTTGTGGTAGTTTGAAGGGGTGTCCCCCAATAGATTCAAGAGTTTATTAAAGCTTGTGATTTCTCTCCAGCCTTCTGGCTGGAGGAGGTGTCACCTTGGCCTGGCCTCCTAGGCTCCAGCTCTAAGGTGTGTCTGGGGTGGATATGGAATTCCAGCCATAGATAGGCAAAGAGCAGTCTGGGTTCTGCAGAGCTTACCGTTTGCTGGTGTGTGTGTGTGTGTGTGTGTGTGTGTGTGTGTGTGTGTGTGTGTGTGTGTGTATTGCTGGTAATGGGTTTCTCTCTGCTTGGACCTGTGAAACGGGACCAGCTCTTTCTCCATTATGGAACTTCTTTGCCTACTCAGGGAAAAGATGTCTTCTTGCATCACACACTCAAGGGACAGGTATCATACTGTCCCCCTCAAGGATGGAGAATCTGTGGAAATTTGGTAAAAGTTTTCTGTATAATCTTGTTTATTAATTTCTCAATCACTCACCTGTTGGTATGGACTAGAGCCTTCTAATCTGAGTTAGGATCCTTTACTCGTTTCACTGTCCCAAGTGACCCCACCTTGGACTTTGGAGATCTTCTAGGTTGGCTCTGTGGGACATGACAGAGGGCCAAAGGGGCCACAAGGGTTGCTGGGCAGAGGAGGTGTGGGTCTTGGGCCAGTAAGAAGGTCATGGTTTGTCTGGATAGGAGACATAATCCCTAAAGAGGTCTTTGGGGCCAGAGATTTAGGAGTGGGGAATTGATTTTGGGAGTCTCAAGGTCAGGCCAGAATCAAGGGGACTAGAAGAAGAGGGTCCACACTATACTATGGTCCCTTTCTAAACCTTGCTTTTGTAGGCATGTGTGGGCAACCAGAGTGATGCCTGCCTTACACTTTTCACAAACAGAATCAGACAGTGGTGAGTTGGACTGGTAGCCCTAGCATGTATGGATCTTGTGGAGCTTGATAGGTTCTCAATTGTGGACACAGGTATCCTCTTGTGCTCTATCCTTATGGTTCTGTGATACTGTCAGGTGAGCAGTCTTCCTCTCCTTTGAATATGTCCAGTTATTGGACATTCCATTACTTTGCTGAACAGTTTCTTTAAAACAGGCTTGATCCAGCTGTGAATCTGTCACAGACTAGATTAGAAGGTATACACTTAACCAGAGGCACCACACCTCTTCCCACATGGCTCCCCCCAGGACTGATAGTTCCTGAGAGTGTCTGGTGTGCGCTTTGACATCACAACAGTGATCGCAACTTGTCTCATCTGTCCTGGGTGCACTTTTGCTGCTAAGGCTGTGTGTCTGGGAGAAAGAGGGATGGGACTCCCATGTGTCAGTGTGGATGTACCCAGAGTGACTCCAGCCCTCCTGAGTCTTTCAAGACAAACTTAGTAAAGTACCACTTTTGAGCTTTTGACTACCTTAAGCCAAAAAGCAACAGAGAAAATTGATTTTGAATGGAGATCATTTTGTGAATATAAGGGTACTTTAGTAAGCATTCCCAGCTGTTAAGTGTTCACAGGGTCTGTGGCAAAGATGGGGAGGGGGGACCAGGAGTTGTGGCCATGGCCTGTTTCCCTATGTAACTCTCACTAGACTTCAGTCTGAACACATGGGGTCACAGAGGACAGCACAAGAAGGACACACACAGCAGGCCTTCCATGCTGGAGCCACCCCCAGGTCTTTACTAGGCATCAGGGAAGTGACCAAGCCCTGATTGGTTAATTACCTAAGGGTCCATACTCATTCCTGTTACAGTAACTCAGAATGACACCTGCCTGGTTGGCCATGGGCTATCTCCCACCTGAGTACACTTAGAAATTTGTAAGCAGGTGGTTTGGAGGCTCTCACTGCAGCCAGTCAAGTGAGGAGCAGCTCTGGGGGTTGTAGGCTAGGTGACAGGTGTCTGCCTCAGGCTGTTCTTTTGCTCTTTCTTCTCTCTGTGTCTTAGTAGAATTGAGCAGGAAGCTGCTTTCAAAGCTGTTGTGTTATTAAACTCAGTTTTAAGTACCTTGTGCCCAGTTCTCAAATGGTTTAGTCTCCCTGGGTCACTAGTATAAAAGAATTTGGGTCTTTGAAGGGACTGTGTGTTGAGCCCCTATGGAAGTATAACAGGTTTCTAACTTAAAATGGGTTGTAGGGATACAGCCCCATTGTAAGCTGCCTCTGCCATCCTCATAGGGATTATAGGCAGAAGGTAGTGGTGGTGGAGGAGAGGTGCACATTGAGGATCCTCAATGCTAGTTCCTGTCCCCTCTTGGTGTTCTCCAAGTCCAGCTGCAAGCTCACTGCTGGCCTCAGGCTTATGGCATGACCAACGGTTACAGAGTCCATTAAAATAGTGTTATTTATGTTGCAAGTAATGGGTTTATAATTTTTAAATAAAAACGTTTCTTTCTTAAAAATTTCCTCTTCTTGTTAGAGACAAGGTCTTCCTGCAACACAAGATAGCCTTGAATTTATGATCTTCCTGAATGTTGGGATTGTAGAAGTATGCCACTATGACTGACTCACTTTAAATTTCTGTAACTGTCATGACTATAACTGTTGGTCATATAGATTTAGTTGGCTGGAGTCTCCTTGTGACCCATGTGCTTTGACATGTGTTTCTCTATTTTCTTTCTCTTTTTTTTTTTTGCATGTATATGTGTGCGTGGTGTGTGTATGCATGTATATGTGTATAAACACGTGGAGGCCAGAAGTTAATGTCCCCCTTGTTGTTTTTTGTTTGTTTGTTTGTTTTTCGAGGTAGGGTCTCACTCTAGCCCAGGCTGACCTGGAATTCACTATGTAGTCTCAGGGTGGCCTCGAACTCATGGTGATCCTCCTACCTCTGCCTCCCGAGTGCTGGGATTAAAGGAATGCGCCACCACGCCCGGCCCCCTTGTTTTTTGAGACTGGGTTTGTTACTGAACCCAGAGCTTGCAGATTCAGCATGGCAAGCACTCTATCTACTGACTGAGCCATCTCTCCCAACTCATATTTCTTTATTTTTCTGAGTCAGTGATCACTTTATACTTGCCTCATCCAGCCTGGAATGAACCATGACTTTGAGGAGCGTGGATCTCTTCCTTTTGGTGGCCAATGCTGGGCCCTGTGAGCAAGAAGCTGAGGCTGAGATGTACCTAATCTTGGGCTTCTACTGCCTCCTGTTCTGTGCTAGACACCCTCCATTTCTCCCTCTCATCTGCTTTCAGGCTCAGCCATTGGCTGCTAGTATATTCACTCTTGTTCTCTGGCTCCAAAAGCAGACACAGCAGGTTTGGAACTGCCCCGTCTATGACCGTGTATAAAGGCCTAGGTTTGTTTAGGTCTGCATCCCTAAAACACACCTCACTATGCTTATTCTCAGGACAGGCTGCTCTGGATCCCCTTGTTTTCTGTGTGTCAATACTGTGGGTGTCATGGTCAACTGGGTTCATTTATCTGTTTTTATTAGTTTTGGAGTGTTTCTGCATTCTTAATTATTTTATTCTGGGATAGCATAAAGCATTAACAGGATTAAAAATAACCATGTTACAATAAAGATTTCTATTTTCATGCACTTGAATCTATGTACCCAATTTTTTTTACTTATCCTTACCATTTTTTTATAAAAATAGGTGTGTGTATGTGTGTGTACCTGCATTTGTTACACATTTCTGTTGCATGAAGTATAGCCACACAAATATTCTTTTTAAAAATTATTTATTTTGGGGCTGGAGAGATGGCTCAGCAGTTAAGGCACTTGCCTCCAGTGCCTAAGGACCCGGGTTCAATTCTCCAGGTCCCATATATGCAATATGGTAGCTCTGGCTCTCTCTCTCTCTCTCTCTCTCTCTCTCTCTCTCTCTCTCTGTATTTCTCTGCTTAAAAATGAATAAATAAAATATTTTTAAAAAGTTATTTATTTTTTATATTATTATTTATTTAAGAGAGACAAAGAGGCAGAGAGAGAAAGGAGAGAGAGAAAGGAGAGAGAGAGAGAGAGAGAGAGAGAGAGAGAGAGAGAGAGAGAGAGAGAGAGAGAATGGCCACACCAGGGCCTCCTGCTACTGCAATCAAACTCCAAATGCATGTACCACCTTGTGCATCTGGCTTTATGTGGGTAATGGGAAATGGAACTTGGGTCATTAGGCTTTGCAGGAAAGTGTGTTAACCTCTGAGCCATCTCTCCAGCCCCTTATTTATCCATTTATTTATTTATCTATTTATTGTGTGTGTGTGTGTGTGTGTGTGTGTGTGTGTGTGTGTGTGTATCAGTATACCAGGAGCTCTTGCTAATGCAATCAAATGCCTGTCAGGTTTTATATGAGTGGCGGGGAATTGAACCCAAGCCAGCAGTTTTTGCAAGCGAACACTTTAACCATTGAGACATCTCCCCAGGCTCCTAGCATATATTCTTTTGTATGTTTGTTTGAGGCAGGGTCTCACTCTAGCCCAGGCTGACCTAGAACTTACTCTGTGGGCCCAGGCTGGCCTCAAACTCACAGTGATTCTTCTACCTCAGCCTCCTGAATGCTGGGATTAAAGGCATGCTTCACCAAGCCCACCAAACCCTAGCATGTATTCTTGTTTGTGTTTATTTTCTTTCATCTACTTTTTTGTAGTTATAACAGTTTACATGTATATTTAGGTGGGATGAGAATAAAATCAGAATAAAATAATGCAATTTAAAATAAAAAAAATACCACAAGCCTTGCAAAGTCCAGAAAAACAGAATTAATGAGACCTATCATTATTATCTTCTTGGCATGGTTCTATATTTCCCCCCAGTATTTTCTGCTGGCAAACACAACTTGAATTCTTTCTCAACTAACACTCTTTTTAATATTTCCTGTAGAGAAACCTCTAGAGAATTAAGTTTTTCTTCTAGTTAGGTTAATGAAAAATTTTACTTATGGCCATTTAGAAAATATTTTCTATATGGATGTGGGGACACACATCTGTAACCCCTATACTTATGAAGCTGAGGCAGAAAGATTGTGAGTTTGAAGCTAGCCTGGGCAACAAGTTCATGGCCAGCTTGATGTGAGAACATAAGGACCACAGTGAAGGCTCAGTAAAACACGCCATACGCCAAGCTTTTTTTTTAAAGACAGGGTTTCTTACTAAGTATTTTATAATTTCATACTGGCCTGGAAATTACAATTCTCCTGCCTCAGCCTCCTGAGTGCTAGGATCACAGGTGTGTGCCACCAGACATAGGTTTCCCCCCCCCCTTTTTTTTGTTTTGTTTTTGTTTTTTCGAGGTAGGGTCTCACTCTAGTCCAGGCTGACCTGGAATTCACTATGTAGTCTCAGAGTGGCCTTGAACTCATGATGATCCTCCTACCTCGGGGATTAAAAGCGTGCACCACCAACCCTGGCTCCCCCTTTCTTTTCTGAATGCTAGTGATAGAACCAGACATCTCACGAATGCTAGCAAATGAGCCACACCCAAGCTCTTCATTTATTTGGTTTTTAAAATTATTTATTTATTTGCAAGCAGAGAGAGATAGAGAAGAGAGACAGACAGAAAGAATGGATTGCCAGGGTCTCTAGCGCTGGAAACAACTCCAAACACATACTCTTATCTTGTGCATCTGGCTTTCTGTTGGTACTGGGAAATTGAAGCTGGGTCATGCTTTACAGGCTTTAACCACTGAGCAATCTCTCCAGGCCCTGTTTTTATTTTTTTTTGAGGTAGGGTCTGGCTCTGGCCTAGGCTGACCTAGAATTCATTATGTAGTCTTAGGCTGGTCTCAAACTCATGGCAATCCTTCTACCTCTGCCTCCCAAGTGCTGGATCTAAAGGTATGCGCCACCACACCTGGCCAGAGAGTTTTAATAAAGCCTTATTTGTATATCAATGATTGTGGTCTCACCCACAATCCAGAAAAGTTTTGTGTCTTATTACCAAGAGCAATATCCTAAGATAGATGAACAAAATGTAAATTTGTGTCACCCATAATTCTGTTTTATAAAGAATAATGAATATCTCAGTCAGTTCATTTTTCCAAAATAGTTTTTCAATGGAGTGGGAAAACTTACAACTTTTTGCTCCTATTTTTTATAAACTCATCTACTGTTGAAAGCAGGGCTAGGGTTCTCTTTCCACAAGGCTACAGAAGAGAACCTGCATTTGACATTGAAGTGGTAGTAGGACAAGTGGCTGGACTGTTCAGTGTCTGTACCCCAGGGAGGACTGGCCTTGAAACCGGGGGATGATGGAGACGAGCGTGAAGGGCAGGCTGCATGGTGACTGGCACGTGCTGGCTGCCTAGATGCTTGGATTAAAGGAATCCTTTGTTATAATGATGGCAGTGCCAGCTCTGAATAGCGCTTTATCTCCCACTGTGCATAGGGAAGGTTCAGGGCTTCAAGGTTGGAGTGGTGGTTTCATGGCCTACCATTCTGCAGCCTTAGGAAGGTCACTTCACAGGTTCCTCAGCTGCCTGCTTAGATTCCATTCTCTCCATGAATCACCAATATTGCAATCCCATCCCTATACCAGTTCATGACCCCCTCTCCCTAGTACTCTGGCAAGGCAAGTTTAGGGCCCCTTTGTCTTTGCCCTCACTCTCTGCTTTGACAGCTCCTCCACAAGGGCAGTTCACCTCCACTCTGTCCTTCCCATTCTCTTTCTCCTCTTCCCTTCCTCCTTCCTCCTTGAGCTCTCTGCTCAAATTCCAGGCTTCCCTCTATGTTAAATTGCACCCCCTGTTGCGTTCCCACCACATGAAGATTCCCTGAGGGTGGAACCCAGAACTCTGCTTTGATCTTGGTGCATCCTTAGGGCTGAAAACCTTGGCTGGAACCCTACAGAGGCCCCCTGGCTCAGGATAAGCTTCTTGAGTGAGAATGTACTGAGAATGGGTGACCATGGCCCAGGGCTTCTCCTGTAGAGGAGCTGCCTTCAAAGCTCTCAGGGTTGGGCAGAACCTTCTGCTAGCCCATGTGCAGTGTCACCTCCCTTATCTAGGTCAGGCACCCCAGAGCAGGTCACATGTGTACCACTCACGTCTCCAGGGTTCACAATAGCAGCAGAGAAAATGAACTTACATATTTTTATTTAAAGTAGTGTTTCTGGTTGTGAAAGTAATATGTGCTGACTGTAGAAAATTTGAAATCTACAACAAAGTATTAGAAAAAAAAATTTAAATTCCCCTCTCTGGTACTCTCTGGAGAACATTCCTTTGTTTTACTTTGTTCTAGTCTTATGTGGTTACAAGGTTAGTTATTAGCTCACAGCTCCCAAGTTCATCATAAAGGCTCCACCATTCTTTTCTTCTAGTCCTTTTCTTACTAAGTTTTCCATTCTTATGCTTCCTTTCCTCACTTCAGAATCTTCAGAATCTTAGAAGGCAAGACCCTGTAGAAGAATATCAGTGTGTTTATATCTTTCAAGAATTTGTGAAAGAATGGTACCCCACAGGGCACATGTGGTGAACAAATACCATGCAATCCCGTCCTCGCTTCAAGCTGGGAAAATGTGACCAGTACTCTGGAAGTCACCATCTCACTTTTCTTGCTTGCTTGCTTTTTTTTTTTTTTTTTTGGTTTTTCAAGGTAGGGTCTTGCTCTAGCTCAGTCTGACTTGGAATTCACTATGTAGTCTCAGGATGACCTCAAACCCATGGCAATGCTCCTACCTCTGCCTCCCGAGTGCTGGGACTAAAGGTGTGCACTACCACACCCGGCTCTCTTTTCTTTTTTGATTTTTTTTTTTTTTTTGAGGCAGGGTTTTGCTGTAGCTCAGACTGACTTAGAACTTACTCTGTTGGTCTACAGGCTGCCCTTGAACTCATGGCGATCCTACTACTTCTGCTACCTCTGCCTCCCAAGTGCTGGGATTTAAAGGTGTGCACTACCACATCTGGCTATCCATCTGTCTTCTCATTCCCTTATTTGGATTTTGTAATGATGATGTCTTGAGATTCACCTGAAGCCCACCTTCCTTGCTTTATTTTTATCCCTATTGGTGGTCATCCTGACTGTGTGTCGATACCTTGGTAGCATTCCACTGTCTTACCTAACCCTTGTGACTGCTCTCTAAATGGACCTTGGAGCAAGGGGAAGGATTTAGCAGAATAGCCTCACTCTCTTCCTGGTTTCTCAGTGTGAGACTATATGGATCCTGGGGACCAGAAGCAGTGGTTGGAATGTAGGCAGGTATTGGGAAGAAGACTGGACATTGAAAGGTTAATTACACATCCTCATTTGGTCTTGGAGGAACATGGCTAGGTGACTGGTAGGTCCAGCTGAGTGGACTTCTCAGGTAAGATCTGGGTTTGGGGCTTTAATTGAGGCCACCAGGAGGACATGGAGGATGTTTGTCTCATCAGTGTGTTGGCAAAAGTAGAGAGATAGGAGCATCTGAAGAAAGGGCATCAAGGAGAGGGGAGAGGTCAGGACCATTATGCCTGGTCCATGATTTGTGCTCAGTGGTATGGCTGTCATCTGGTTTGGTTGTGGAGCCCATGAACACTCCCATCTTTCCTCTCCTCTGGCTATACTTCTTAACAGAATTCAGGTTGGCTTCTGCCTGAAGGGCCACTGAAGACTCTCAAACTGCAAAACAGCTTGCTTCACTTGCTCCTGAGAGTAGCAAGGGTCAGAGGAGCCACATGGGCCAGATTGTGTTACCGAAAGAGGGCTGATCCTCTGTACCTGGGAGCCTAAGGGGTTGCCTGTTATAAGCCAACACAGTTCTGCTAAAGACCACTTGGGGCCATCAGAGGGTGTTGGAGAATTTGTAGAGGCCAGGCAGGGTGGCTACATGACAATCATGAGGTATTGTGGCTCTTGGGCTCTGTGTTCACTGGGCATTTGGTATTTATCAGGCATGGTGATACTGGGGGTTGTCCCTCCACTGTCTTGTGCACTGTCTTGTATTTTGAGAGCCCAGCAGACAGAGATATTGAAGTTCTTCACAGTTCTTATGTAGCTTGCTAAGCTGGGTATTAGAATTTAGATAATCAGCAAAATTTCAATGTACCTCAAAATTTAAGGAGTACCTGAAGTCTTTTCTACAAAGTTTAAAGAATTAAAATCATAGACAACTAGAGTTTAAGGTATAGTGGGAGACTTTATTTAAAGGAAAATGGGGAGTTACAGAGTTCTCCAGCCACCAGTGTAAGGAGAACACGTGGGAGAGGTTTTAACAAAATGTATGCTGTTTAGCTAAACAGGCAGGAAAGGGAAAGATAACAGAGAACATCATGAGAAAAAAAAGGTTCATGTGGGAAAAATCTTGAGCTCCCCCCTTACTCCAGTCATTAGGCTGGGGTGAGACAAAGGCCTTCTTAAGGCCTGAAAAATCAGAAGTCCTCCTCCTAGGACACCATGTGGGAAGAAGAGACAGAATTATCTGTTCACTGAGTATTCCCTGCCCCAAGTGAGCAGAGAGACAGCTGGTTGGTTCATACCTGACCAATCAGTTTTAGCACCTAGGTTTGAGCTCTAGTTAGACACCTCCCACTCAAGGGGAGGGGGTCTATGGAGCTTGACTGAAACTGTCACACTCCAGTACTGCTGGATTCTTGGGCATATTGCTGATGTGATCATATCTGAGTAAAAGACTGGAGCTTGGTGGCTACCTCATCAGTTGACATGTAAAACGTAGTAACACGTGTGAGTGTTAACTTTGCTCCAAATCTGTTCTCTCTCCCAAGAGTGGCAGAACTTAACCAAGTAGACCTACTGTTAGCTAGAGTCATCAGTTCCAGAGTTTAAACTTCCTTGACCTGTTCTCCAAGATCCTAGGTAGAATTTTGTCCACAGAGGTAGGGATGGCAGTGAAGAGCCCTAATGTCTTTCTGGAGGCTGCATTTTGCTGGGAATCTGGAATAGGGTCTGAGTGAAGCTGCTTGGAGTAGAGGATGGCAGGCCCAGTGGTGCAAATTCTTGAGGCTTGGGGTTGCCCTCCTCTGTCAGGTCTGTGTCTTCCTGGAGTTAGGCTGTCAGAATACAACACCACAGCTAAAGATTTAGCAACAGCATGTAAGTATTTATTGAGTTCTTGAGGATAGAAGTCTAAGGGCAGGGCACTGGCAGATTGGTGTCTGGTGAAACCCACCTCCTGGTTCAGAGATGGTGCTTTCTCACCATGTCCTCTCATAGTGAAATAGACAAGTGAACTGCAGGATCCTCTTATAAGGGACCATTGCCTTTCTGAGGGCTCCCTACTCTTGGTCTGATCACCTTCCAAAGATCCTAACACCATCATGAGGTGTTAGGATTTGACAGACTTGGGGATAGCTGCATATAGCCTACAGTGCCTGTGCTGCAGAAAGGAAGCCATGGTTGGTATTGAGCAGCAGAGATTTATCTTTCCACCACCACTGGCTACCAGAATCCCAAGATCCAGGTGTGGACTGGGCTGTAAGGAAGACTTTTTCCGTTCTTTCTCTACGACTTGTAGACAGCTGACTTCACCTTCCCATGTATTCAACTCATCACTGGCCCTTGGGAGATTGAATCTTGGTGGGATTCCACAAGCCTAAGGGTCTTCAGTCAGCAGCTGCCTCAGGGCCTTTTCCCCTAAATGCACCAAAACTGTCCTTGGTCTCACACTGGTGGATTTGTAGCAGATGGTATGTAACTGACTCAGGAGGGCTCTGCTGACCATGGTGGTGTAGTCCAAGTCCTGTTTGGCAGAGCTTGGCCTAGTATCCCTATAGGGTACTGTCAAATCTCATTCTACCCTGAGGATGCTTGGTGGCCCCTGAGAGTGGGCCCCAATCAGCCAGGGTAGACTGCTCTGATGCTTATCCAAAGACATCTTCTGTATATTTAGAAACAGAGCCTGCAATTTTGTTTTATTTTTTGCAGTGATGAACCCAGGCCTTGCAAGCCAGACAAATGCTCTGTGTTTGAGCTGTACCCCTGCTGGAAGCCTGCGTCTTCTACAGCATCATTCCTCATTCCTGTCTCTCTGTGGTTTCCACGTTGGCAGAAGCATGTGGGAGCCAGAACAAGCCCAGACGGACCTCACAATCTGAGGTTCCAGGGATCCTAGCTGTGGGGTTTGGTTGTTTTGCTTTGAGCATTTGGTTCATTTAGTCTCAGACTATTCCATACAAACATTTTAACAATATTAAATGACACCCCCATTCAATTTGCAGAGTCATAATTTTCTTAACATTGTAATTAACATATGCCTGAACTTTGTAAATGTCATTCTTTAAGACTGTTAGTGTCGGGCTGGAGAGATGGTTCAGCGGTTAAGGCACTTGCCTCCAGTGCCTAAGGCCCCGGGTTCAATTCCCCAGGACCCACATAAGCCGTACCTACAAGGTGGTAGCCCAGGTAATATTCTCTCTCTCTCTCTCTCTCTCTCTCTCTCTCTCTCTCTCTCTCTCTCTGCTTGAAAATGAATAAATAAAATATTTTTTTATAAAAAGACTGTTAGTGTCCTATGCCATGATGTGCTATCATGGAGGCTTGCCATGTTTGATTATTTGTTAATTGTGCCAAAATACACATAAAATTGACCATTTTAATCATGCGTAAGTTCTGCATTATTATGTAACCAATCCCCAGAATTTTTTCATCCCATGGAATTTGAAAGTGCCCCTGTGAATCACAACTACCTCCACCCTCCCGCCCAGGTCCTGACACCACAGTTCATTGTGTCTCTGTGATGACATTCCTCCCAGAGGAGTTACCCTGGTCCTGGCCTTGTGTGGCTGCCTAATTTCAGCATAATGTCCTCAGGGCTTGTCAATGTTGTAGCTTCTGTCAGAATCCCCTTCCTTTTAAAGGCTAAATAACTGTTGTGTGTAGACATCACATTTTCTTTATTCATTCATCTGTAAATAGACATTTGGGTTAATTCTACATCTTGGATGTTATGAATATTGCTGCTGTGGACATGAGTGTGCAAATAGCTATTCAAGATCTTGTTTCTATTCTTTGGAGTATATACCCAGAAGTGAAATTGCTGGATCATATGGTGATTCTATGAACCTCCATACCATTTTCCACGGCAGCTACACAATTTAACATTCCTACCAGCAGTGTATAAGAGATCCAATTTGTCCATGTCTTTTTGTTTTGTTTTGTTTTTTGAGGTAGCGTCTCACTGTAGCCCAAGCTGACCTGGAATTCACTATGTAGTCTCAGGCTGGCCTCAAACTCATGGTGCTCCTCCCACCTCTGCCTCCTGAGTGTCGTGCCATCATGCCTGGCTTCTGCATGTCTTTAGTTAATGCTGATTTTTTAATTGGGGTGGGGAAGGAGTGTGAAGTAATAATATATAATTGTATCTTTTTTGTTTTGAGATGGCCTCACTGTGTAGCCCAGGCTGGCCTCAAACTCACAATCTTTCTTTGGCAGCCTCTGGAGTGCTGGAAATACAGTCAAGTACCACATCTGGTTAAATTATAGTATGGCAAATTAAAGAAAAATAATTTCTGATTTATTCATGAGAAAGAAAGGGGCAGTGAGAGAAAGAGAAGAATTGGTGTGCCAGAGCCTTCAGCCACTGCAAACAAACTCCAGTTGCATGCACTACCTGGTACTGGGAAATTGAACCCAGGTCCTTGGGCTTTGCAGACAAGCACCTTAACTACTGGGCCATCTCTCCATCCTGATAGTATGGCAGTTTTTAAGAAAGGACAAGATTTGTGTGAAGCAAAATTTGTATCAGATGGCATTCTGTAGCTGTGGAATGACTGTGTCCCTAGAAGGTTGCTTTGTCCTATTGTCCATGGTGTAGCTACAGTGTGAGACAGAAGTAATGAGCAAGAATTTCATCTCTTCCCCTAGATTCTTGCTTTTGTGCATGATCTAGCCAGGAAGAGCTACCCTGGGGATTCTGGAAGTTCTGCCACTTCCTGATGAGTTTGGGCATGTCAGACAGCCTTTAAGAGAAGCTCGGTGCATTAGAGAAGAGGGAAATAGCTGCATGCTCCCATGAGTCCATGACACACAGATGGGGTGAAACACCGAGCAGCAGCGCCCCAAAATGGCTGAACCTCCAGCTTCTCCTTCCTGGAGCAACTGCTGGGTCTCTCTGTGTTACAGAGGCTCAGGAAGACCCTTCTCTCCAAGAGGACTCAAAACTTTGTGGGCTTTGTCAGGATGCAAAGTTCAAGCTGGAGATTTTGTAAAAGGAAATAAAATGTATTTGTGGGTTTAGAGGTTCTGTTTTTGTACAAAGGGAACTTTTAAATTTAGTTATTTTTAAGCATTAAAGAATGACTTATCCTAAGAGGCCAGAGGCCCATTCTCAGTGTGAGCAGACAGAATGTTGAAGGAAAGTAGGTATGAACTGTCAGACCTTCTGCTTAGATTATCTGCAGTGGGCAGGACAGGGACAGGGTTATGCCCCCTGGGGGGTTGGAAGAAGAACAAGTGGACAGGCTGAGGCAACTCTAAATTTCATTTCCAGCTAAGCCTTTAAAAGTTGCCAATTCTTACTCATAATGGATTTAGGCTACTGTCCTTCACTTCAGGGACAGACCTAGTACTAGGAAGGCTGAGGTCATGTACCACATACTGCTCAGTGTTATAGAAATGTTTCATGAGGGGTTATTTGAAAAAGGCAGAGAGAAATTGCAGGGCTTACGAGGGGCTGTCCGGAAGAGCTTGCAGCCAAGTCCTGATACCTCTGAAACGTGCCTCTTCCCATGATTGAATGCTGTGGACACAGAGTTGGTGGTCCTTCTTCATCCAGTTTCCTTGGAAGCTCTCTGGTGAGTGTGTAGCACCTGGTGCCTTAGGTCCTGCAGGCCTCTCTCCTCAGTGGTCAGGTGTGTCTAGCACCCCACATGGCCCTGTACCCTGCCCTGGAGGATGGCATAGAGAGATTAGTATGACACTGGGAGGACCCCAGTGTCTTAGAGGAACTGAGGCCTATCCAACTGGGAGTGGGTGGGGAAGGGTAGTCCAGGTATGAATGTTTGCATGTGGTATGCAACATGAGGGTTTGGGAGCCCCAGAGCAGAGTGAATGAATGCTGAATTTCTGGGAGAGTGGCTGTGTGGGCAGTGCTGGGCTCTGGGTGTGGGAGGAGGTACTACCCTGATCTATTTGTTGATCTCTGAGTTAGAAGTACACACTGCTCTCTTTATACCCTTTGCCCCTCCCTTCCCTCTCTTGGGTGACTCTCCCAGGTAATCTTGTCCCAGTATAGCCACTAACTTTTGGAATTCACCTTTTCCAGAATGTTCTGTCCCAATTTATAACCTCAGAGTCACATATTGTCATCACCTGCCAGCTGTCCCCTCTCTCAAGGCCTGGTCTGTGACTCAGGCTGAGAGGAACATGACTTTCATCCTTTCTGTCATAACAACCTATGTGACACTGGCTGGGTTTTATGGCATCCCTGCCTCTATTGGTTTTCATGTGGAAAATTGTGGGGAACACTGGGCAGGTGTTTGCCCTTGGAAGTGGGTACAGTGGTTGCTGTATGTCAGATCTTGGGGTGTTGTCTTTTTGAGGTCATCTGCCATGATGTCTTATAGCATGTAGCTCTATCTCTCTCCCTAGTTCTTAACCTTAGATCATTTATGATGCTACACCATTCTTTTTTATCTCTTTGACTCTCCTGCCTATGAAAAGCATGAAAGTCCTTTACCACTGTTCTCCCTTGTGTCTTTGCCCAACGTGGTATAGACATTAGCCACTACTCCCAGCCTCCAGTGGCTTCCAGCATGTAGGCAGCTGGTCCTGCTGGTCCCCTTGGGTCCAAGATCTTGCTTCCCCTAATGTCTGGCCCTCAGCTCAAGGCTTAACTATTTGCACACCCTCTTGGACATCCCCATTTCTCTAGCTGTCTTATGGTTTCAGTGTCCTGGCTGGAGCCCTTCTGTACAAGGTGCAGGCTCACTGTGGGTATTTAGTGGCCATAATGGTGGTGAGCCAAGCCCTTTGCTGCATCCTCTGCTCTTAGGGGAGAGTATATTGCTCATGACAGGCACTTGTTAACATAGGAGGCTGTGACTACTGCCCAGTGGCTGAGAATCTGATACCCACCATGGGCATGGTGGCATGAGAGACTTTCTGAATGACAGCTAGAAACAACACTCCTCCAAGAAATGATGGTTTCTGTGACTGGCTCTTAGAAACTATTCTTGCCAAAGAGCTCTAGCTCCTCATTGGACCACAAGGTGGCTGAAGCAGGATGCAACCCTGGTGTCCCTGCCTTCATTTCCCATCTGTCTCCTTCACTAGGGCCACCTGCTTGCCTCTCCACATAGACAGGTTAATCACTCAAGGAGTATGTATCTAAAATTCTGTGAACTATCTCATGCCTCTTCAAGGCTAAAGACACAAAGATAAGCATACCTGAGGCATCTTACTGTCAGCTTATACGGTATCCTGTTCCTGCTTCAAAAAGACGCTTAAAGATCTTCATTGTCCTAAGCCTGCATTCACCTTGCATCCCAGGAGCAGCAGAGCCTGGAAAGAAGGTCCACCCCACAAATGAAGACAATTATCCTTAATGGCAAGGTTGTACCTAGAACAGAGCATTCACTCTTGGGGCTTCTCCAAGGACACCTTGCAAAACTAGAACCAAGACAATGATCAACCAGACCACACCTTGACCAGTACTGCTTAGCTATGCATGCCTCTTGTCTATGCCCTACATAAACCTAAAGCTCATGTCCATTCCCTGAAGATGGACTTGGGGTCAGTGAACCCCTTTATCTATTCCTCTTCTCACTGTGCACATTCATTAAATCTCCTCTGCTTTCTATCAGTACTTATTTCTTCAGTTGGCAACTTGGAGCAGGTAGCCAAGCCGTGCCTACTAGGTCTCCTTGAACCCAAGCTTTTTTGCTTGAAAACTCTGGTCACATTTCCACTTACTATCACTTGCTTAAAACAAACTAATGAGGTAAATCATCACTTGTGATTCTGTGAGATGTGGGTTCATGTATCAGTCTCTTCAAGGCCCGAAGGTGTCCCAGGCAGGTCCAGAAGCCTGGCTCCACAGCAACACATGTTACTGGTACATCTGGGTCTTAAAGGCATGGCATAAGGAGCCTCATTCAAGGGTAATGACAGGTTGTGTTACGTTGTATGCACCCACCCAGCCCTTAGCCTCTGTTCTCACTGCTCTTCCTTCCATTTACCTGGTCATTGTGTTTAGTGCCTGTTCATTATAACTGTGCTCAGGGCTTCAGGTACAGTCTGACACTCACTGAGTAAATAGATGTGTGGGTTTCAGGAGACTAGTCTGGAGCTCCTACCACAGCAAGATGAGTGGTCAGAGCCATCTGGCCTCTCAGGGCCCTTCCCTCCAAGAGCAGGCACTTACCTAGGGAGGCATGATGGCCCTGAGTCTATCCCTGTGCCTGAATAGGGGGCAGTGTTGGTGGTTACCGTTCCTTATCCCTCCTGTGTGGCTTCGTCCCTCTGATCCAGGCTGGTGATATTGTATTCTGTATACCCAAGAGACATAGGATTGCATCTTAGATCTCAGTTTTCTGGTGACATCAGAGGCTGATTCAGAGTGGCTGCTGCCAAGCAGTTAAGAATAGGCATCTAGCTTCACCCCCGCCCCCTTTTCACTGTGATCTTAGGCAAGTCAACTTCCCTGGGCCTGTTTCCTCAAATGGCAGGTATGGGCCCAAAGAGCTTAAATGATTGGAACAATGTGTAAAAGTGCTCAGGCCCAAATAAAAAAATGTCCCCAGTGCATGTTGACACTATCCTTCTACCTCTGAGATGCTTAGTAAGAATTCTAGAGCAAAAGTAGACCTATGAAATTTAAACAGTGGCTATGGGGCAGATGCTCCTGATTATCAGGGGTGGCAGCTATGTCATGTACATCTGTGCATCTTCCATGTGTGTGAGTCTACCCTACTTGTTAGTACCCCAGACTTAAGGGCTAGAGCACTGTTGAGGGGAGAAGGGCAGTCAGCTCTGACGATGTTGGAGTCCCCCACCAGGTTACCTCACAGCTGCAGGAGGGCTTAGGACAAGGCCTTGGGAGACTGAACTGGGTACATGTGAGGGAGGCTCACTGGTGGACTGTACATGCTCAATGCTGGAAGCCACTGTATGAATGTATGTTACATTTTGTGGTATTATGGGGGAAAGTGATAAGAAAGGTTAACTAGCTAATATGCACACATAATTGGTGTTTGTAGGTAGTCACAGCAGGGGTCCTGATGGTACTTCTTGCTGTCACTTTGATGTCACACAGTAGCATCTTTGTTTTTAGTTATTTGTAGAGAAAGAGAGAGAGAATGAGAATAATGGGCACTACTCTAAGACTTCCTTCCACTACAAACTTCAGATGCATGAGCCTCTTTGTGCATCTGGCTGTCTGTGGGTGCTGATAGATCAAACCTAACTCTTGAGACTTTGTAAGCAAGCAACTTTAACTGCTGAGCCATCACTCCAGCCTCCCAATGGAGTTTTCATTGACATAGGCAGGATTGGGCAGCCATCCAACCTGCATGGAATGGATTCTCAAACTGTAAACTTTGCCCTCCTTTTCTGACAACTCAAGCATGGATAGGAGTAGAGGCCGGTCTGAAAGGTTGGCTAGAGTCAGAACCACAGCCTGGCCTGGGAAGCTTCCGGAGAACAGCAGTAGAGTCAGTTAGGATGGTGGGAACTTCCTCACCTCCAGTCACCACTAAGAACCCAGGTCTGAGGCTGGGGTGAGGCCTGACCACCTGGACATCCATCCTCAGAGTGTCTCAGCATTACCCTCCTGCTGTCGTCTGGTTCAGGCTAGTCCTGGGACCTCCAGAAAGGGTACATTCTAGGTGGAGCCAGGTTCTAGGGACCATAGCATTTTTTAGGCCATAATCTCAGGGACTTTGGAGAAGTGCAGAACAAACTAAACTAGGCAGTGAAAGTGCTGGAGGTACAACATGTCCTCCTTTGTTCCCAGGGTAGCTGGAAGGCACCCAGGACTCTGAGGGAAATAGAGGAGCTATGCCCTAGCCCTTTAGACCTGGAGGGAGCAATCATGGGGCAGGGTGTGGTGGTAACACCTGTAATCTCAGCACTTGGGAGATGGAGACAGGAGAATAATTAGATCAAG
This sequence comes from Zapus hudsonius, assembly GCA_004024765.1. Taxonomy (NCBI): domain Eukaryota; kingdom Metazoa; phylum Chordata; class Mammalia; order Rodentia; family Dipodidae; genus Zapus; species Zapus hudsonius. Next base: position 86,159 of record PVHP010000108.1, on the reverse strand, counting down.
GTCATCTCCTGCTAAGTAGTAAATTTGAGGTCAGGCTGGGTTACATGACCCTGGCTCAAAATAAAACAACAAAACAAGCCGGGCATGGTGGCGCACGCCTTTAATCCCAGCACTCAGGAGGCAGAAGTAGGATTGCCATGAGTTCAAGGCCACCCTGAGACTACATAGTGAATTCCAGGTTAGCCGGGACTAGAGCGAGACCCTACCTCGAAACCCCCCCTCCCAAAAAAAACTAGGAATATAAAAGCCTGTAGTATGCCAAATTTAACCTGCTCTGCAACCTGGCTCCAAACAACAGCCCTTGGAACATGGTCTATATGTATAGCCCAGCTTGAGCACCACAGGCAGAGGTGTGTGTGTATTTGTACATATTTGTATATGTGAACATGTTCACATTCGCATGTATGAGTGCAGGTATCCATGATACCATTCATTCACTCTCTGCAGGGCATAAACCTGGGGTACCTGGGTCTTAGAGGCTTGGCATGAGGATCCTTCTTTAAGGGTAATAACAGGTTGTGGCCAAGACATGGGAGGTGTTTCAGCTTCTGTATGACTCCCTACTCCCAGCCCTGAAGCTTCTGGCCAGTTTGCTCTAGGCAGGTCCGAAGTTGCTGCTGGTGCTGCTGATGAGTTCTCCCACTGTTTGGCATCAAAGTGAAACCTGGGGACTGACATTGAGATAGTGGGAGGACGATGCAGGTGTGACCTGGGGGAGCCCTGGAGAAAGCTCTAGATCAGACAAACCAGCCTTTTAGTGCTTTGGTCTTGACCACATCTCCACTTCTGGGGAGTTATCTACCCAGCTCTATGTTACCTAGAAGATTCTTCCTTATCATCAAAGGGTTGGTGACACCCCTATCCTGAGTTCCTGGGAAAGTAATACATATGAAATTGTGGCTTGATATAGCATTTCACTTTTAGCTAGTATCCTCAGGTATTCTGAGTTTTCCTGCCTAAAATCCTGTCATTTATCCCTTCATTTGTTTATTCATTCCATACACCTTCATGGTGTCCTCTGGGTACTGGGGCACAACATAGATGACATGCTCCTGAACCACCCTTTGCTAAGTAAGGAACAGACATTGATAGCAAACAAACAAAAACACACACAAGGAAACAGGCTCGCCACACAGATAGGTAAAATTCCAACTTGTGATTGTCATTGGCTGCCATGGAGGAGCCCAGACAGAAACACTGGGTAGGGCAGCACCAAGAAGTGACTATGAGGTGAGGCTCAGAAGACTGGATGGACTGGCCAGGGCAAAAGAGGGTTGTTGTGGGTGGGAGCTGGGGGCAACATGTGCAAAGGCTGGCGGGGCATGGCCTGTTGAGTTAGTTAGGGAGACCCTACAGAGAAGCCATGAGCGGTAAGGAGGATGCCACAACCATGATAGGTGAGGAGGATGAGGCAGATATGAGGGGTGAGAGGGATGAAGCACTTGGAGGGGTAAGGAGGCTGTGGCAAACAAGAGGGGAACTCAGACAGCCATGAAGGGTAGGGGCTAAGGGCTGCTCATGAGTTAGTTTGGGGTTTTGTGAGGCATTAAGGAGTTAATTCATTGAAACCTATATGTGACCTGTTTCCTCTTCCAATTAAGCTCAAGGTCATTTATCAAGCTAAATGAGATCACTTGCAAAGAGCAGGAAAAAATTTCGAAGCACATTTCAGGATAACAGATGCTTGATAAGAATGCTTCTGAGAGGTCTAGAGAGATGGCTCAGTGGTTAAGGCACTTGCCCACAAAACCTAATGACCCGAGTTTGGTTCCCCAGTACCCACGTAAGTGGTGCATCCATCTAGAGTTTGTTTGCAGTGGCTAGAGGCCCTAGTTCGCCCATTCTCTCTGTGTCTATCTCTCTCTGCTTGCAAATAAATAGTAAATAGAATGCTTCTGAGAGCAAAAGCAGAGCTCAGGGATGATATACCTTGACCTCTAGATATTTCATGAGCACCTGCTTTGAAACAGCTTGCTGAAGCCGTGAGTTCCTTTTCATCTTACTTGTGACTGTGAAGTGTCCCCAGAGTCCTCTCACTTGACACAGTTCTCTTTTTAAAAATTATGAATTATTTATTTAGGGAGAAGGTATGAAGTTTGTTGTTGGGGAAATTAAGGTCCAGGGAGGAGGCCAGCTGGTAGACTGGAGCCAGAGGAGAATTCTCTTTGCCTGGCTTTAGGGGAGAGAGGAGTCAGAGAGAATCTCCATCACAGAGAAATCTCTGGGCGTGAAGGGGCTCTGGAGGAAGCACATATACCCACGTGTGGAAGGCAAAGCATAAGAACCAAAAGATCCTCTTCACATAAAAGACCAGAAAGGATTAAGAAATAGTGAAGGACTTGGAGATCAAAGAAAAACCGAGCATGTGAAAAAGCAAGAAAGCTGGGCTGGAGAGATGGCTCAGAGGTTAAGGCACTTGCCTCCAGTGCCTAAGACCCTGGGTTCAATTCCCCAGGACCCACATAAGCCAGACCTACAAGGTGTTGGCCCTGGTGCGCTCTCTCTCTCTCGCTCGCTCTCTCGCTCTCTCTCTCTCTATCTATCTATCTATCTCTGCTTGAAAATGAATAAAATAAAAAAAGAAATGAATTTTAAAAAAAAAGAAAATATTAAAAAAAAAAGCAAGAAAGCACCCCAAAGCAAGAAATACCCAAGCCAAAAGAAATGCTCCATCCTTCCCAGACTAGGAAGGGAAAAGACAGACTTACACAGTGGTGTTCAAGAGAAATTACAGGAAGAAAAAAGCTCGACAGTTCTGTAAACGCTGGCCTAAGAAGAGTGAGAGACAGCTTCTGCCCCACCTAGCCTTCCCTGGGTCTAATTTTATTCTGAAGTAGAGGTTGTTTGCTGAGATCATTTTACAATTGGCCATATGAAGAGACACATTAGAGTGGAGATCTATGGTTGCTGAGGGTCCCACCGAGGCAGCAAAATCCATGCTGCATAGCTGGCTTTGTCACCCTGCTTGCCCAGTGGTCACCTAGTGGCCCTTTCCTCCATCACATCTATGGCCTGTAAGGTCCAGGTCTTGTTCCCAAGGCCCTGTCTTGGTATTTAAAATCTGTGCCCTCTCTTCATGTGGGCTTGTCTGGACACCAGCTCCCTGGAGTCAGGTCCTGTGGACTGTGACCACAATGGCAATAAAACAGGAGTCCACTGGTGATTTGCATTTCTAGCTCCCTCTGAGAGAAGCAAAGAGAAAGTGGAGTCCGCTCTGTAGGAGCCTGGTAGAGAGACCCTCCCCCAAATCACAAGCCAGAAAGCTCCTTGTTTGGGAGCACAGTGGGTGGGCAAACCTGACCTGAGTAGAGATACAACTGAGGGACAGGCATGGCCCTGTGATCTGCTCAGAGCAGCAGCATCTGTCCTCAGCACTTCCCCTTTCTTGATCATAGACTAACCAGCTCAAGTATCTATTGAAGGTATCTAGGTATGCTTCTGTACCCCATAATTAGACTAGGGGACTGAACCCCTGAGGTAGCACCCTTAACAAGCATAGCTAAGGAAGGGGTTCCTGGGTGGGGCCAGAAGTCACAGCGGTTGGCCTAGCAATGAAAAAGATGGGCAGTGAGTCAGCCTCCTTCACAGAACTTTCTTCTTCTCTTGCTGGCCAGCAGGCATAATTTGACCTTTCTGCACCTGAGTGTCCCCCATACCTGTGTCACTCATGTTTCCCTGGAAAGGTGGAATCCACAGAGCCCCGTCCTGGATGGAGGGAGACTTACTTGGAGTGAGTTTTGTTATGCTAGAAATCCCATGAAATGAAGGCTCGCGTTCTATCTCTACTGAAATGTGACTTCCCAGGAGGATAAGAGACCATTCCCCACATGCAACTCTCCTCCTGCTAGTTGGGTCCAGCCAGTGCGCTTTGCTACATTATTTTTAAAGTGAGCAGATCAATTTTCTTTATAAAAAAGAGATGATTGTACTTTATAGAAGACTTCCCTGAGAGCGTACAGGACCTCTCTGGGTTATAACCTTCCTTCTAGCTTCAGGGTCCTCCTAGTGATGCCTAAGACCTCCTTGCATCAGAATTTGATTGTGACATCTGGGAATTTTTCCCAGTACCTTGTTGTTGGTCCTTTCCTCTCTCTCTCTCTCTCTCTCTCTCTCTCTCTCTCTCTCTCTCTCTCTCTCATTTTTTTATTTTTTGGAAGTAGGGTCTCACTATAAAACCTATGCTATGATCCTCCTGCCTTCATCTCAGATCCATGAGACACTATGCCTTGATCCCCAGTACATTTTTTTCCAAGGTAGGTCTCACTCCAGGCCTGGAACTCACTCTGTAGCTTCAGGCTGGCATCAAACTCACAGTGATTCTCCTACCTCAGCCTTCCAACTGCTGGGATTAAAGGCATGTATCACCATGCCTGGCTCCCAGTATTTATTATTATTATTATTATTGTTGTTGTTATTTGTTTTATTTTATTTATTTATTTTCAAGCAGAGAGAGAGAGAGAGAGAGAGAGAGAGAGAGAGAGAGAGTACCAGGGCCACCACCTTGTGGGTCTGGCTTATGTGGGACCCGGGGAATTGAACCCGGGGCCCCAGGCACTGGAGGCGAGTGCCTCAACCGCTGAGCCATTTCTCCAGCCCTGTTTTGTTTTGTTTTTGAGGTAAGGTTTCACTCTAGCCCAGGCTGACCTGGAATTCACTATGTAGTCTCAGGGTGGCCTCAAACTAAGGGTGATCCTCCTACCTCTGCCTCCCGAGTGCTGGGATTAAAGATGTGCACCTCTATACCTGACACATTTTTTAAAATTATTTATTTTCAAGCAGAGAGAGAAAGGAGGGAGAAAGAGAATGGGAATGCCAGAGCCTCTTGCCACTGCAAACGAAGTGGTCTCACTAATGTTCCCATCCCCCTTCCCACCCACCTCCTCTTTTTACATCTTAACTTTGTCAAACCCCAGGAGAAGCTCCAAGGGGCTCTTGCTGACTCACCTGTTTACTCATTAAATCTTACGATAATTCATTCATCCCTGAATGAGCCATGGACTTCTACTGAGTTTATTCTTCCCTGAAGAAATTTGCTTATTTGCTTTGGATATTGTCCTTTGGCCCCAGTAGACCAGGACTCCATGAAAAGGTGACTGTGCCAAGACACAACAAGCCTGAGGCTCACCCAGGCTGTGGGACTTGGGCTAAGGTGGATATGTCCTGTCTACTATGTTACCCTTGTGCTTTTTACCTTATGGATAGAAGACAGATACTTAGCAGAAATACATTGAATATAGACAGCTTCATAGCAGAGTGATACATTGTATATAATGGATACTTTGTGGACAAATAATGGATATATGGCAGAGATACATTGTGGGTTATGATACATTGTAGATAAATGATAGAGACAGAAAAGGTACATTGAGTATAAATGGATACATAGCAGAAATACATTTATAGATGGATACATTGTAGATGGATGATGAATATGAAAAGATACATGGAGCTTATATGATGGGCAGAGTAGATTGTATAACAGACACATAGATCAGTGCATGCTGATGACTCATGAATGTCACCTGGGGTTGGCCCCTTTCTGGCCACGATCAGTGGAATAAAAGGGCTATTCTCACAGGGTGGGGGAGTTGTGGATAAGATTTTGGATACCAGTTCAGTTTTCTTCCTATACCTCTTCTTCCTCTTCAGTCTCCCTTTTCCCTCCCAGCATGTAGAGGAGTGCATTTCAGGGTTATTTGTCAGGAGGGACACACCAGCCTGGGTTGGGTATCCCTAACCCGTCTAGACACATCCCTGGGCTCTGATGTAGGATTTTGCATTTTTTTCCTCTGGTTTCTACTTGAGAATTTTTATTTTGTTTTTGTCATGAGCTTTCTGAGGCCTCCCAATTTCTGTTATGTTTTATATTTTGTGTTCTTTTTTTGATTTTTTTTGGAATTTTTCTCTATTGTGTGTCATTTTGGTAGGAAAGAAATCTTAAAAATACAGTGTCCTACTCGGGAGGCAGAGGTAGGAGGATTGCCATGAGTTCAAGGCCACCCTGAGACTACATAGTGAATTCCAGGTCAGCCTGGACTAGAGAGAGAGAGAGACCCTACCTCAAAAAAACAAACAACAAAACAAAAGTGTCCTACCTTAGTAAAGAATTCCAGAACCATTGCTCCCTAGGGACTTTGGAAACCCTCCCCCCTTGTGTTCTTTCCATGACCTGGAAACAGAGAAGTGGAGTTTCTCATAAAGAGGGGTTTGTGTTGGTGAAATGGAAGAGTATGACTGGGGTCTTGTAATCAGAGTGGTTTCACTTTCACTTTTCTGAGCCACACAGGTTTGCTGTGTTGACTGACTCAAGGTCGTTGGTGAGCATCTCCCTACTGAGTGGCTGGTCATTGCCCTCAGCACTCTAACCATCTCAACATCAGTGTGATAAATAAATCCTGGAGCCGGGCCTGGAGCCGGGCGTGGTGGCGCACGCCTTTAATCCCAACACTCGGGAGGCAGAGGTAGGAGGATTGCTGTGAGTTCAAGGCCACCCTGAGACTACATAGTGAATTCCAGGTCAGCCTGGACTAGAGTGAGACCCTACCTCGAAAAACCAATAAATAAATAAATAAATAAATAAATAAATCCTGGACTTTATGACAATTTTCCAGCTATATTCGCTGGATGCTTATTCCAGCTTCTTAGAACCAAGCAGATGTGTCCCCTCTCCCCCCTTTTTTTTCAATTTTCAAGCATGTACATGATGTATTTTTATCATAGCCCCCTCCCATTATTTTCTTTTTACCCCTCTTCCTTTATCCCCCTTCCACTGAATTCCTTCTTTCCAACAAATTGCTGTTCTATTTTGATGCCTCTTATTTATCTGTGTATTTTTATTTTTATTATTTTTTGGTTTGTTAATGTAGGGTTTCACTCTAGCCCAGGCTGACCTTGAAGTCACTATGTAGTCTCAGGGTGCTCTCAAACTCATGGGGATCCTCCTACCTCTGCTTCCTGAGTGCTGGGATTAAAGTTGTGTGCCACCATGCTCCTCTGGTGTCTTTTATTTATTTTTTTTTCCTCTTCCATTGTCAATGATGAATTGATGATAGATGAGTATTTTGCAGGTCTTTTACAGTTAACAACAGTCGCTGTGAGGTCATAAATGCAATGGCCATTTCATGTTCAGAAAGTAGTGTTTCAGAGTACTACTCTATTTTCTGGCTCTACATTCTTTCTGAGATTTGGAAGACATATAGAGATGTCTCATATAGTGTTGAGAACTGAACAATCACTTATTCTTCACACTTTGATGAGTTATAAGTCTCCCCCAGTAGTCACTTCCATCTGAAAAGAGAAACTCCTTTGACTAAAGTGAGAGCAGTTTATGGGCATAAACATAAATATTTAGAGGGAAATTTGATGGGTACAACATATCCATTTAGCCAAATAACAGAAATAGCTTACCTACCAGGGCCTTATGACCTCCCCAGCTATAGGCTTTTGATTAGGTTTTCAATACCAGGCATGAATTCCCTCTGATGGAGCATGCCTCAAATTCAATCAGAGTGCAGTTGATTACCCCCATAATAGTCATGCCACTATTATACCAGTAAGTACATCTTGCCTGACTGGCCAGTTGTCTAAGTTGCAGGGTCCACTGCTGGCTGGATAAGGTTGTTTATGACTTTTCTCGCACAGCAGCCTTCATTGGGCAATTTCCAACACTGTGACAGCTATCTAGAAGGGAGAGGGCTTCAAGCACAGTTCAAGCTTGATTTATCAGTGTCCTGTAGGCAAAGCATGTTTTGTCTTCAGAAAGGCTGGGGTCTTTTGCAACCAGAGAAATGTGAGTGGCTGGACATCTGTGTAGCACATGCTGATTGAAAGATCTTGCAGAAATGGGGCTGGAGAGATGGCTTAACAGTTAAAGAGCTTGCCTGCAAAGCCTAACAACCTGGGCTCAATTCCTCATGTAAAGTCATGAATTAATACATGAATCTAGAATTTGTAGTGGATAGAGGCCCTGGTTCACCCTTTCTCTCCCTCCCTCCCTCCTTCTCTCTCTCTCTCTTTCTCTCTCTCTCTCTCTGTCTCTCTGTGTCCTCTCTTTCTCTCCTTGCAAATAAATAAAATAAAATTTAAAAACAAAAAAGAAAAACACTGTGAAAATGGAAGTGCAGATACAGTTCCTGCCCGTAAGCAGATCTAGAAGGAGGGGTTAAGGAGATGGCTCAGTGAGCATTTGTTGTACAAGAAGAAGGACCAGGGCTGGAGAGATGGCTCAGCGGATAAGGCACTTGCCTCCAGTGCCTAAGGCCCTGGGTTCAATTTCCCAGGTCCCACATAAGACAGACCCACAAGGTGGTGGCCGTGGTGCGCTCTCTCTCTCTCTCTCTCTCTCTCTCTCTCTCTCCTTGAAAATGAATAAATAAAATATTTTTTAAAAACATTTTAAAAAAAAGAAAAGTAACTTCTAAAAAGAAGAAGAACCTGAGTTCAATCCCTAGCAACCAAATGAAAAAAAGAAAGTCAAAGGAAAGATGGGGCTACCAAGTAAATGACAGAGCACCTGAGTGGATGGCATGGCTCCTCTCTATGAGGCTCAGAGTTGTCATTCAACTCCAGGAAGCAGGAGGAAGTGGCTGAAGGCAGTGCCCCATTTGAGGAATACCTAGACTTGACACCAAGTTACATATTCATCCCAAGATCACCACAGATCTTTACACAGGCCCTGTCCCACATTGACTCAGGAATGTTGTCGACAGTGAAGTACACACAGTGAGAGGGAAGGATTTCTTGCTCATATACTAAGGCTTTCTGGGGAGATCAGAGATTTCCAAGCTGACTCAAGGCAGCTGGAGAGAGTAGGCCCAGTATTGCAAGGTTGACCTTTCTTTAGCTCCAGAGTGGGTTGCCCTAGGCTTGCTCTTTAACTCAAGATGTAGCACTGGAGAAGGGTAGTAGAGCTCAAAAACTGTCAGCAGAACATTAAAGGTGAGAACAGGCTCTGACCTCTTCCTCTAAAGTCTAGCTCTGTAGAGCTGGAGGGAGGCTGCAGTTGGTGGCCAGGTGGACTCTGGTACCTAGCCTGGAGCTATAGGGGATGAGGTGAACCTTTTCAATCAGAAGTCACCTGGACCTTGAGGCTACATGTAGGCCTCAAGGTGGCTGTGTCTGTCTCAAGGGCCAGATGCATCACCTAACCATAAGGAATTTGTGTCTTGGGAGAAAATGAAGGCCTGGGAGCAGCTCTAAGCTGACAGGTGGTAGGGAAGGGCTGTGGAGACAGCATTTTTGGGGAGGTTGTGCCCTCCATATAGGTGACACCACAGTTGGGATCTGAGAGAAAGAAAGAAGTGAGGAGGAGGACCCTCCCAGACAGGCAGGGACCCAGGGGCAGCCAGTGTGGTTGAAGATGGGAATTAGGAGGGGAGGCCAGGACTTCACCAGAGAAAGGCCATGTGGGTGAGAACAGCATGGCCAGAGCTATGGGACAGGAGATAGCTCTAAGCTGCATGGGGAAGAATACAGCAATAGCCTGAGGGCCCACTGTTTTCCCACTTGATGGACAGTCATTGCAGAGGGTCCAAGAGGAGAGGCTGTCTCCAGAATGATTGACAGGCTGTGGATAGGTCATAGATAAGTAAGTATGGGCAAGTTTATGTGAATAGGGGGATGTGGACAGACTGATGTGGGCAGCTGAGTGTGGAGAGAGACAGGTGCTATCTTCTGAGAGAGGAGAACAGCTTTGGGCTAAGAGGTGTTTGCCTTTCATGCATAGTTCATGTGTCTAGTGATAACTGCAGTGTGTCAAAACCTGTAAATCACCATCATGTATGTGGGTCTGTGTTATTTGTATAAGCAATCAGTGCACAGAACTGTCCCATCCCTACAGAGATCTGCCTTCTCCTATCCCTTCTTAGTACCACCACACTCTACCCACCGTCCTTCACCCCAACAACCACTCGACTTCTCTCCACTTCTGTAACTCTGGCATGTTCAGAATGTCCTAGAAACAAAGCCGTGTGTGGGGGTGCATATCTTTAATCCCAGCACATGGGAGGATCAATGTGAGTTCAAAGCCAGCCTGAGACTACAGAGTGCCAGATCAGCCTGAGCTAGAATGAAACCCCACCTCAAAAAAACAGCAACAACAACAAAGGGCTGGAAAGATGGTTTAGCCAGTACTGGATGTAGTTTCCCGGACTGTGAGTAGCCGAGCTGGAGGGGTGGAGTTGAATCTCCAAGAGACTTGTGTTATTGGTTAGAATCATTGAACTTGGAGTTAGAGATTGGTGCCCTCTTTGTTTTAAATCTTGTATTGGTCAATCTGTTTTTGCTGTGCCTCATGTTTTGCATTGTGAATGTTCTGTGCCATTATGGGTTTATTTTTGGTATTATGGCTTAGTTGAAAGCTGCGGGGACTTAAGAGTTGAGCTGAACATATTGTGTTTACATCATGTATGATTATTAGTTTGCCAGGGACGGACTGTCATGGTTTGATCCAGGTGTCCCCCACAAACAAATGAATGTGTTCTGATAGATCGATCCTCAGCTGATGGCAGTTTGGGTTTTACAACCTCGATGAAGCTGTGTTGTCAGGGGCGGGCTTATGGGGTTATAAGCCAGCTTCCCCTTGCCAGAGTTTGGCACACCTTCCTGCCGCTGTTTGCAGTGCTGTGGC
>PVHP010000108.1:0-75432 GCA_004024765.1 Zapus hudsonius | reverse complement strand
TTCATGCCATCGTTTTCCCTGCCAGGATGGAGTCTCCCCTCGAGTCCGTAAGCCAAATAAACCCATTCCTCCATAAGCCGCATTTGTTTGGGTTCTTTCTGCGCAGCAACTAGAAAGCTGACTGTAACACACGTAAAGCCAGATGCACAAGTTGGTGCGCATGTCTGGAGTTTGTTTACAGTGGCTGAAGGCCCTGGTGTGTCCATTCTCTCTCTCCGTTTGCCTCTCTCTCTCTCTCAAATAAATAAATAAAATATTTTTTATAAAAAAAGGCTGGGCGTGGTGACACACGCCTTTAATCTCAGCACTTGGGAGGCAGAGGTAGGAGAATTGCCATGGGTTTAAGGCCACCCTGAGTCTACATAGTGAATTCCAGTTCAGCCTGAGCTAGAGTGAGACTTTGCCTCAAAACAAACAAACAAACAAAAAAACAAAAAAACCCAGCTGCCTGTTCTGAACCAGAAGCCAGGGGACCACTGTAGGACCCTGAACAATCCTGACCAGGTGTAGTGCCCAGTCTAAGAACACTGATGCCAGAACTGAGAGCCAGGTTCTGCCAGATCTGCCAACACCCAGGGGTGCCAGGCTGGAACTGGAGTCAGCCCTGGAGTCAGGTCCTGGCTTCTGTTATTGCCTCTGCTCAGGTCCATGGGCTTCCAGTCTCGTGTTGCTCATAGGAAGAGAACCCAGGCAAAACACCCATGCAGCTCACCCTGCTTCCTCATCCACCGTGGGGAGCATGACTTTCTCCCTAATGGGGAAGTCAGGCCAACTGGGTCTAAGCATTGGGATCCTGATCCATACATGAAGATTTCTATGTCTTCACTTAGGGGTTTGTTGTATGAGAGCCATTCTTATTGCTGTTCCTTGGGGTGACACCCATTTGGACACTAGGAACACTGTGGTTACCATTCCCACCAAGTTCTCATGCTCCTGATGGCAAGGAGTACTGATATCCTTTCCTAAGACATTGTTTCTCGCTGGTGGGGTGTGGCTCACCTTGCTTACCTTCTTCAAGGTTTCAGCACTAAAAAACAAACAAAACAAAAACAAAAAAAATTACTGCTTACCATTTGACTCTCATCAGTGGGATTTCCAATGTGTGGTATGGACATACACTCAACCCCTGTGCAGCCATCTGTCTACCAGGATTCTCACAAGTGGAAAGACTGTTGAGGGAAAACAATGGTGTCTGTTCAGAAGGGTAGTATGCATTTAGTGTGCTGTCCTCACCATTGCTGTCTAGCTGTCACCTTTGTGGCTCAGAGGTGAGACGCCTTCCCTAGTGATTGTTGTAGACCTCTCTGACATGTCAGGCATTCCCAGCAAAGCAGTCACACAGTCCTGTTTGCACATCTCCACACTGTTACCTGGATATGGCTCATGGTGGTGACCACTTAGGATTAGGGAGTCTACAGAAGGGAAAGTGGGCTTTGCTCCAAGTCTCCTAAATTGCTCTTAAAACACAATATTTGGGGGGGGCATGAGCCAGGGTGTTAAAGCTGAGGTTCTTGCACCATGCGCAGAGACCACAAACAGCATGGCTGAGCAGGATGGCCAGGTGCCTAGCAAATCAAATCCTTGATGGGCTGTGTGCTTGTCATTGTGAGGATAAATAAGACAGTGGAAGGAGTCCTGAGCTCAGAGACACCCCAAACTCTAGTGGTTTTGAGCTGACTCCCCACCCCTGGGCCAACCCAGACATTCTGCTGTTTTCTTCTCCTGGCCTGGGAGCTGTGGACACATCTTCATCCTTCATTGTCACCTGTCAGTTGATCAGCCAATTGTCAAGCAAAAGGACAAAGAAAAAAGTCCTTAAAACCTGCTGGTGACCAGGTGTGGAGGTGCACATCTTTAATCCCACTGTGAGTTTGTAGCAGCAGATCTGGGGATTAGAATTTAGGTAATACCCAGCAAAATTCCAATGTACCTCAGAATTTAAGGAGTATCCGAATTCTTGTCTATAAAGTTAAAGAATTAAAATTATAAACCACCAGAGGATAAGGTATAGTGGGAGACTTTCTTCAAAAGAAAATGGGAAGTTACAGAGATCTCCAGCCACCAGTGTGGGGAGAACACGTGGGAGAGGTTTTAGCCAAAATCTATGCTGTTTAGCTAAACAAGCAGAAGGAAAGATGACAGAGAGCTCCCATCATGAGGGAAAAGGTTCATTGGAAAAATCTTGAGACCCCCCCTCACCCCAGCCAGGCCTTACCTTCCTAAGGCCTGGAAATATAGAAGTCCTTCTCCTAGGGAGCCATGTGGAGGGAAAAAGAGACTCAATTTTGTTTCAGTGACTTTTTAAGACCTCCGCCAGGTAAATCAGAGAGACAGCTGGTTGATCCGTACCTGACCAATCAGTTTTTGCATTTAGGTTTGAGCTCTAGCTAGACCTACCTACCTCCCACTCAGTGAAGTCACTGCTGGCCAGAAAGTTGAAGGTCACTCTTATACTGGCCCTCCTGCCTCTGAACTGGCCCCAAGGCCAGAGCCCACCTGGTGTCTCAGTTGTAACTGGTAAGACCTGGATTCATATGGTTGTTTAATTACTTTTGTGTGTGTGTGTTGTGTGTGTGGTACTAGGAATTAAACCGAGGGGCTTACACATTCTAGGCAAGCACTCCACACTCTACCACTGAGCTCTATCTCTAGCTAAGTTTTTTTGAGACAGGGTCTTGTTATGTATCCCAGGCTGGCATCAAGTTCCTGAGAGTACATATGGGTACATCAGGACCAGTCAAAGATCTTAGTTGACTATTTGCCTTTCTGGAATCCTGCTTCATTCTGAGAGAGAATACATATTCCTCTGATCCCAGAAGAAGAGGTAATTGTCATTTCAAAGTTACTTTCTTATACAGTGAGAACATGGAGCCAGAAAAAAATAAAATAGCAGACTGGTAAACATAGGCAAGCTCAGGTCACTGTGATGAAGGATAAAAGCAGAAGGCATTTTGTTGCTGCTCCATTTGGAACTGGCTGTTGTCACTGTTGCTTCCTTGGTGCTTGAGAGGATGGTTTAATCTTTCAGTTAGAACTTCAACATCAGCACTACTTCCTTCTGACTTTTAACTTGTTTTTAACCTGTTTAGTAGCTCCTGTATTTTTTATTTTACTTTATTTTATTTATTTATTGTTTTGGTTTTGAGACAGGGTTTCCCCAGGCTGATCTTAAATTTTTAACTTTCCCTTCTAACATGTTGAGATTATAACAGCTTCCTTTTACTTAATAGCCGTTTGAAATATTTTAGTTAAGGCAACCATTTTTTAAAATATTTGTTTATTAATTTATTAATTTATTTGTAAGGAGTGAGAGAGAATGGGCATGCCAGGGCCTCTTTCCACTGCAAAGGAACTCCAGATACAAGTGCCACTTTGTGCATCTGGCTTTATGTGGGTACTGGGGAATTGAACCCAGGCTATCCAGTTTTGCAAGCAATGCCTTTAACCACTGAGCAATCTCTCCACCTCTCCTACAATCACCTTTATTGGTTCGTAGTTAGTCTGTATATATTTTGGAGATGAAGTCTTTGTTATTTATGTTTTAAAAACATCTTCCCTCAGTAGCTTGTCCTTCACTTTATTGATATCTTTGGATAAACAGAAAAATGAAATTTTTATAGTTACTACTTCTGGTATCATGTTGAAGAAATGTCTCCTTGCCCAAGGTCCTGAACATATTCTCCCATGCCCTACACTGCAAGCTTTAGTAAGTTCTCCAAATGCTACAAGTGAATTTCCTATATAGTATGAGGACTAATAGTATGAGTATAGTCAGGACTCTGGGATGACTGATTAAGGTCATCTTTTCCCATGCAGCGCAGTGAACCCATCATAAATGAGGCTGTCTGGAGGCCTCCGTCTGACCTTTTACACCCATCCCACACTGGCTTAATTGCTTAAGTTTTATCCTCAGTCCCCCATGATATCTTAGCTTGTATTTTCCTTCAAGATTGTGTTTGCTGTTCATTTTTTCCACTTCTATACATTTACATTGGCTTATTAATTGTGAAAGCCCACCTGGTGATGTAGCTCAGTAGAAAAACACAAAGTTTTAGATTCTATCCCCAGCACCACAATTAATTATTTTTTTGTCTTGTTTTTTGATTTTTGTTTTGTTTGTCAAGGGTAGGTTCTCGCTCTATCCCAGGCTGACCTGGATTTCACTGTAGGGTGGCCTCAAACTCATGGCAATCCTCCTACCTCTGCCTCCCGAGTGCTGGGATTACAGGCAGAGAGAGAGACACACATGTACAGAGAGAGAGAGAGAGAGCGCACACCAGGGCCTCCAGCCACTGCACAGATGCGCATCTGGCTTTATGTGGGTACTGAGGAATTGGACTCAGGACCTTTGCTTTGTAGGTAAACACCTTCCTTAACTGCTAAACCATCTCTCCAGCCCATAATTTAACTAATTAATTAAAACAAAATGTTTTATTTAGAAGCTGGGCATAGTGTTGCATTCCTGTAATCCTAGCACTTGAAAGGTGGAGGTAGGAGAATCAAGAGTTCAAAACCAGTATCATGAGCTATATAGCAAGTTCCTTTTTTTTTTTTGTTTTTTTGTGGGGTTTTTTTTTTTTTTCAGTGCTGAGGACCCAACCCAGGGCCTTGTGCTTGCTAGGCAAGCGCTCATCCACTGAGCTAAATCCCCAACCCCAATATAGCAAGTTTAAGGCTACTGTGGGCTCCGCATGAAAACCTGTCTCAGCACCCTCTGCCAAAAAAAAAAAAAAATCCTTACTGTATTTGCATTGTGTGTGAATTTATGGACCAACATGGGAGAATTGATATCTTTACAATATTGAGGTGTCAATCCATGAATTTAGGTCTTTGTTCCTTTTTTTGTTTGTTTGTTGTTTTTTGAGGTAGGATCTTGCTCTAACCCAGGCTGACCTGGAACTCACTATGTCACTCTGTAGTCTCAGAGTGGCCTCTAACTCTCAGCCATCCTCCTACCTCTCCCTGCAGGATTAAAGGCACATGTCACCACGCCTGGCTCTTAACATTTTTTAGACTGATTCTGTGGCAATTTGAGGTTTTATACTATTTCATTTAGAAAATTCTGTTTCCTGTTTGTCTGTAGAGCTGTGTGGAGAAATGCACTTCATTGTTTCATGGTAACCTCTGTGACTTCACAGGTTTGTGTGGTAGTCAGTCTGTGGCTACCGTCTTGTTTCCTGTGTGCACTGTCCTTCCATCAACAACTGACAGCTTTATTCCTCCCTTTCCCTGCCTGTGCCCTGTCGCCCCAGCACTGTTGATTTTTCCAAAACAACGTGGCCAAGCCTGGTGATGACTAGTGTATATCCTCTTGTACCTCGTTTCAGGGAAGTTTCAAAATTCACCATCAAGGATCTTGTGAGCAGAATTTTTACTTTTGTTTTTTTTTCTTTTTCTTTTTTTTATAAATATTTTTTCTTTTTGTATTTTATTTATTCATTTTCAAAGCTGGACAGGTGTTCATTTGTAGCAGTTGGAGACTCTGGCATGTCTCCCCCCTACACACACACACACATACAAATAAAATTAATAGAGCTTTTTTTTAACTTGGGAAGTTTTATAGCAGATTGATACTCTTAAGTTTTTGGATTTCATCCATGATGTTATGTGAACCTGGAAAGTGCTTTGGACAAGTAGAACAAGAGAGAGGGAAAGAGAGAGGGAGAGAGCATATGGGCATTACAGGGCCTCCAGCCGCTGCAAATGAATTTCAGATGTATGTGCCACTTTATGAATCTGGCTTTATGTGGGTACTGGGGAATCAAACCTGAGTTGTTAGGCTTTGTAAACAAACACCTTAACTGCTAAGCTATTATTTCTCCAGTCCCTTTTAATTTTTTTTTAATATTTATTTACAACTAGAGAGATACACAGAGAGAGTGTGTACTCTTTTTTAATTGTAGGTTATGTTTTTCAAATGGAAGTCAACTTTTCTGATTCTGGCTTACTCTTTCTGTCACTTTTAGTAGGTTGTGTTTTCGAAGATTTTTAAGAAATAAAATCATTGTTTATTTGCTCACAAGATCCATATCCTTACTTTCTTTTTACATGTTGCAATATGTATAGAAACCAATTCCTGCTTTGGGCATTTTATCTCTCTCTCTCTTTCTCATCAGTCTTGTTAGACATTTATCAAATTCAGTTATCTTTTCAAATAGCCAAATGCTTGGCTTTTCTGATTTTTTCTGTATTTGTTTCTAGTTCATTGATTTCTACTCTGTTCTTTATTTTTTCTATATTCCTTGAGCTTAATTGTTGTTGTTATTCTTGTTTTTCTTTTCAATTTTAAACTAGCCTCAAATCCCCAACCCTCTTACCCCAACCTCTCAAGTTCTGGAAGGGGGGTGGATTGATGCTTTTCTCTTTTCTAGTATAAATCTTTAAACCTGCTGGCTTTTACTCTGAATTATTTAGGTGTGTCCCACAAGTTTATCTCTGTTACTACCATTGTCATTTAGTTGAAAATAATTTTTAATTTTCTTTGCTTTTTTTTGGGGGGGGTGAGGTGAGGTAGGGTCTTATTCTAGCCCAAGCTGATCTAGAACTCGCTCTGTAGTTCTAGACTGACCTCTAACTCATTCCTACCTCTGCCTCCTGAGTGCTGAGATTAAAGGCATGCACCACCACACCTGGCCTTCTTGGCTTTCTTTTTTGGACCTATATAAGTTTTGAGAGATTTTTTTTTTTGAGACAGGGTCTTACTATGTAATGGTTCAGGCTAGTCTGGACCTCAATGACCCTCCTGCCTCAGCTTCCTGAATGCTGAGGCTATAAGCATTCACCTCTAAACCCAACTTCCATGTCTTCCTTTTGTGAACACTTTGATAATAACAGTTTTCAAGATGAAAAATATTATCTAGGGCTAGAGAGCTCAGGGCTTAAAGATGCTTGCTTGCAAAAGCCTGCCAGCCAAGTTTCAATTCCCTAGTACACACAAAAAGCCAGATGCACAAAGTGGTGCATCTGAAGTTTGTTTGCAGTGGCAGGGGGCCATGATGTATTGATTTATATTCTCTCTCTCTCTCTCTCTCTCTCTCTCTCTCTCTCTCTCTCTCTTTCTCTCTCTCTCTCTGCTTGCAAGTAAATAAATATTTTAAAAATATTACCTGTGCTTTTTTACTGTGTTCCTAACCTGCCTAGTTTTAGGTTTTTTTTTTTACCTCATAGCTCACTGCTATGTCCATCATCATTAGAGGGCCTGTGTCTGTGTCATTAGCCCAGGAAACGCTAAGAGTTAAAACCAGGATTCCTGTTGAATTTTATTGATTCTCACCATTGTCAAAAAGTTAAAAGATCAGCCAGGTATAGTTGTGCATGCCTTTAATTCTAGCATTTAGGAGACTGAAGTAGAAAGATTGCTATGAATTTGAAGCCAACCTGGGGCAGAATGAGTTCCAGATTAGCCTGGGCTAAAGTGAGACCCTACCTTAAAAAATGGGCTGGAAAATGGCTAAGCAGGTAGGGTACTTGCCTGCAAAGGCTAACGACCCAGGTTTGATTCCCCAGTACCCACTTAAGCCAGATGCACAAAGTGGCGCATGTACCTGGAGTTCATTTGCAGTGGCTGGAGGCCCTGGTGTGTCTATTCATATTCTCTCTCTGTCTCTGTCTCTCTCTCTGTCTCTCACTCTCTCTGTCTGTGTGTATCTCTGCTTACAAATAAATATTTTTTAAATAACCAAAAAATTAAATAAAGAAAGTAAAAAAGTCATAGACAGAACCATTGTAAGTCAGGAACTATATGTACTGTGCTTAAAGTCTCCTTATCTAATAATAGTATAACTTTTCTGAGTGTGACTGAAGAAAAGGGGATTTACTGTTTATGTAGTCTGTTTTCTATTCCTTTTGCAATTATTCCTCAGTGCCTTCAGGGGATTTTCTTTGCCTGCCCCCCCTCCCACACACACATAAAAGATATATAAATCAGCAGGTGCTCAGACCCCATGTATACAATGCTATAAGGTTTGCATGTAACCTACTAGACTTCAGATCAAGTCTAGGTGACTTAATATACCTAACACACTGAATACTATAGGTTGTTTCACTGTATAATAGAATACATGTCAGCAAAAAAAAAAAGTGGCTTTTTGTTTGCATGTGAGGTTGGCTCCATCCTTGGATGTAGAGCCCACAGTAGAGACAGATTAAACATTTAATTTGCAGTGTCATATTGGCTCTGAGAAGCAGCGGCTAGCATTTATTCTGGCCTGGCAGTCTGTCCGCTAGGGAAGCATTTAGTCTAGTTGACCTGGTGCCACACCGACATCTATCCTGCCTTCCTGTAGTTTCACCTGTTCTTTCTTTGGCCCTTTTTTATTCTTGACTTCTTTTGATTTAGTCAGAGGTTTATTCCATCCCCTTCTTCTATTAGATTTGTTAAGTAATGCTTAAAAAACAAACTATAAGCTAGAGATGATGCTAAATTGGTAAAATGCTTGCTTAGAATGCATGAATCCCTGGTTTGGATCCCCAGCACTGCATAAACCAGGCTGGTAGCCCTTGCCTATAATCCCAGCATTTGGGACATGGAAGCAGAAGAGTCATCTTGGCTACATAGTGAGTTCAAGGACATCTGGAATACATAAAATCCTGTCTCCAAAAAAAAATTATTTTAGCCGGGCATGGTGGCACATGTCTTTAATCCCAGCACTCAGGAAGTGGAGGTAGGTGGATCGCCATGAGTTTGAGGCCAGCCTGAGACTATATAGTGAATTCCAGTTCAGTCTGGGCTAGACAGAGTGAGACCCTATCTTGAAAAACAAAACAAGACAAAAATTTTAATAGGCATTATATATTATGACACATCCTTAGAGCCTAATTTAAATTGAATATTTCTGCCATTTCCCAGGTAACATAAGGACCTTATTACAATTCAGTTTTGCCTAAGCAGTGTGTATTTCCTAGTGCACATAAGGCGCACCTAAGTCAGAGCATCAGTGTTGCTCTCAGCAGTGCTCACCTCGTGCTTCCATCACCCTTTTGACATCCTCTGAGTCATCTTGCCTGGCTGTGCCTGTCTCTAAGACAATTTTCCTTCTCCTGGAGTAGGGGAGAGGGAGGGAATCTTTTTTAACTATACATGTGCTGACAACTAATTATCTTTTTTTGTGGAAAATGCCTTCCTTCCTGTGTGATGGCTGTTTCCCACCTGGCTCGGGCTCCAGTGGGCAGTGTTTCCCTTCCTCAAGCTCTTTGTCTGTGGCTTTAGAACTCATTATCCTCCTTTCTCAGCCTCTTCGATGCTGGGATTACAGATTGTGTGATCAAGCTCAGTGCACTCTGGTTTTTCCTATTGATAGCTCTTATTTCAGCTCATTTGTCTCTTAAATTATTAATCTCAGTTACTCTATTTTTTACTTTTAGAATTTCCATTTGATTCTTTTTTTATACTTCCAATTCACTGTTGAAATTCTCTCATTTCATCTGTCTTCTTAAGTTTATTTTGAACATTAGAATTCCCTGGTATCTCTGTTCTGTTTGGCCACCTGCTCTGGTTTTCCTGCCTCCTGGTGGTCTCCATGTGAAAAGCAGCTGACTTTCTGGAAAGGCTATAGATCTCCCCATGAGGTTTTATCCTCATGAAGGACCCAGTCCCCTTGACATACTTGGGTCTAGTCAGTTTCTCATGCCACCCTTAATGCAAGTATATCTCTTCTACTCTAGATGAAGAAAGTTTAGGATTTTCCAGGACCCTTTATTCCCCAACCCTGTGAATTGGGCAAGATCTTTGCTTCAATTTTTTTTTTTGGGGGGGGGGGTTTCGAGGTAGGGTCTTGCTCTAGCCCAGGCTGACCTGGAATTCACTATGTAGTCTCAGGGTGGCCTTGAATTCATGGCAATCCTCCTACCTCTGCCTCTGAGTGCTGGGATTAAAGGCATGCACCACGCCCGGCCAATTTTTTTAAAAATTATAATAGCAGCTATTCTGCTTGGTTCTGTGGTTTCTTTTTTTTTAAAAATATTTTATTTATTCATTTTTCAAGCAGAGAGAGAGATAGAGAGAGCACCAGGGCCACCACTTTGTGGGTCTGGTTTATTATGTGGGTACTGGGGAATTGAACCGGGGGCCTTAGGCACTGGAGGCAAGTGCCTTAACCACTGAGCCATCTCTCCAGCCCGGTTCTGTGGTTTCTTGTCCTGAACTTGTGCAATTTAGGATTCAACAAAGCTTCAGGCTAAATGCTAGAGTTCAAGGTTGTTGCTGTATAATTTTGTTTCTCCAGAAAACTGCTCCTGGCTTGTCTTCATCCTTAAAATCTCAGGGATTTGCCTTGCTGGATCTTAGACCTCCCTGGGGCTTCTCACCCCTTCCTTCTTTCTGGGTACTCCCTTTGGAATGGGGCTGGTGTGAATCTTTGTTGCCTAAGCCTCGATATTTAGGAGAGACTGAGAACTGTAGACTCCAGAGTTGACAATAGGAAAAGTTGAGACATTGGTGGCAATGAAGTGAATGTATTTCGTATGTGAGAACATGAGTTTTGGGGATCTTGGGGTGGAATGTTACAGACTGGAAGTAAGGACTTTGTGACATGAGGGCCAAGGTAGGGTTAGTGTCTTTACAAGAAGAGACTCCAGAGACCTTGCTCTCAGCCTCACTACCCACTGTGAAGGAAGGAAACAGTAAGAATGTCTGATTCTTGAGCCTGGCCCTGCTTGCACCTGCCCTCAGACCTTCAGCCTCCAGGCTGTTGAGAGGTGAACTCTGCTGTGGCACACAGCTGACAGGCAGTTATATAGGTTTGTCTTGTTTGCCCTGGATCCCAATTTTGTCTCTAGTAAGATATCAGTGAGCTGAGCTCTAGGCTTTGCTTTCTGTGTATTTTCAGTGGAATCAGAAAGCATTCAGGGGGCCTGGAGAGGTGGCTTAGTGGTTAAGGTGCTCTCCTGCAAAGCCTAAGAACCTGGGTTCAATTCCCCAGTACCCATGTGGAGCCAGATGCACAAAGTGGCACATGCATCTGGAGCTCCTTTGCAGTGGCTGGAGACCCTGGCATGCCTATTCTCTGTCTCTCTTTTTCTTCTTCCTCCTCCTCCCCCCCCTCTCTGCTTGCAAATAAATAAACAAAAATATTTTTTTTAAAAAAGAAAGCAAAGCCAGGCGTGGTGGCGCATGCCTTTAATCCCATTACTCAGGAGGCAGAGGTAGGAAGATGGCCTTGAGTTCAAGGCCACCCTGAGACTACATAGTGAATTCCAGGTCAGCCTGGTCTAGAGAGAGACCCTCAAAAAACCAAAAAAAAAAAAGAAAGAAAGAAAGAGAGAGAGAGAGAGAGAAAGCATTCTAGGTATGGGGACAGAGAGCACCTTCTCATGGCCCCTCCTCCACATGGCTTTTGGATTTTCCAGCTTTTACTGATGGTCCTTGAATGGAGAATGAGCCTGATCATTTCTGTGTTTGTCACTGTTCCCAGCAGTGTCGCATTCACAGTGGGCACTCCTGGACATGTGTCTCACGCAGCAGCACTTCATTGTCACGACCTTGCTTGTGCCCCGTATTCTGACCACCCATATCCTTACCATTGCTGGCCTCAGGTTGACCCACAGATTCGGACTCCTAAGCTCTAGCCTTGGCCTTCAGTCTGAGGGTAGAATCCAGTCTGATGACCAAGTGGAGGATGGCAGTGGTGTGTCTGTGGGCCTGGAGATATTGTGTATGTTTGTTTCTTATGTGGGCATGAGCTATACGCAGCATGAATTTGTTATCAGTGAACTATTTTGAAGTTGATATACATGGGCTGGGAAGATGGCTCAACACAATTTTGCAAAGAAACTGAAAATACTAGTTAGCCTCTTGGCCATTTCAAAAACTTAATTTGTATCACAACACGTTAATGTTCTTTTTTTTGGGGGGGGGTTGTTTGTTTTTCAAGGTAGGGTCTCATGTTAGTGTTCTTATAAGTGATGTGTTGAGCTGCTGGAATGTAGCTCCAGCCCAAACCTTTCTCAGGGTCCGTTTCTCAATACTTATTGATGGTATTTGATGACAAAAGGACACTTCTGAGCCCACTTTGGGCCAGGGCTTCTTGGGACCCAGAGAGAGCCCCTCCTTTCCACCTCCTACTTGATCACAGTTGCACCTGCTGAACCTGTATATATACTTTCCAGCAGGCCCAAGACCTTTCTTTGCTTGGGATTTTTCTCACTTTAAGATCTTGAACTGTGATTCCTCAATCTGACTGGTTTCCTACTGTATTCGTTTCTTTTCCTCATTGCTGTGACAAAATACTTGACCAAAGCAACTCAAGGAAGCAAAGTTTTGGCTCACAATTTCAGGATACAGTCCATCATGGCAGGAAAGGCCTAGCAGCAGAAACATGAGGCAGCTGATCACATCATGTCTGCACTCAGAAATCAGAGAGAAACAAATGCTGGTGCTCAGCACGCTCTCCTTTTCATTCAGTCCCAGATCTCTGCCATATGATGATGTTGTCCACAGTTGGAGTAGGTCTCGTCACCTCAGTTAACCAGATCTAGGAAATCCCTCACAGACATGCTCAGGGGTTTGTCTCCTAGGTCATTCTAGATCCTTTCAAGTTAGTAATACTGACCATCACATACATGCCTTCTATTCCTGTTCCTTTCAAGGTAAATCTAATTCTTTGGAGAGGCTCAATCATGGGCAGTGAGGTTTGTCCAGGGCCTCTTCAGCAACTGTGTCGTGACGGGCTGTCCAGCAGGGGGCCCATGCGATCCAGCCTCAGTGCTGCCTGTCCACACCAGGATTTTCCTTCTGGAAGGAACCACCCCCAGTTCTCCCACACCAATGTGAGCCTTGCTCTTTCCTCCTCTCCGTATGGTGGAGAGGCTGTTCCAGAATTCATTTTATTGCTCTCCTAGATGGCAGCACAGTTCCCCCCAGTCTCTGCAATGAAGGCCTCACAGGTCCAATGGGCCTCTGGGGAGGGTACCTGCTAGGTATGTTTCTGTAGGTGGGGCTGATGAGGCTCAGGAATCTCTGCCTGGCTCCTCCTGGGTGTACTACCAGAGGTTGGGATATGGTCACTGCCACCCATCATATGCCCCATGCAAGTCCTGTACCTGCTCACAACAGACACCAGAGGAACAAACTCTTCACTTGATCTTAGCCAAAAGGCCGAGAAGCGATGGAACAAACTCTTAAGTCCCATGTTCTGTGTCTTTTTCCTCTAGGGTCAGACTTAGCTTCATAGGCATATACATATTGCAGCTTCAAAACCATTGTCTGTAGCATGGCAGTTTAGTCTGAGGTCTTGGTGTCGCTTTGGTGTCACTATGCAAATGCCATCAACAGGTTGTTGTTGCTACAGGGTGTAGGCATGGCCCAAAAGATAAC
Source organism: Zapus hudsonius (assembly GCA_004024765.1). Classification (NCBI taxonomy): domain Eukaryota; kingdom Metazoa; phylum Chordata; class Mammalia; order Rodentia; family Dipodidae; genus Zapus; species Zapus hudsonius. Next base: position 62,120 of record PVHP010000108.1, on the reverse strand, counting down.
CTCTGCTCACTGTGCCTCCCTACAGCCCCAGTGACCCACATGCCTAAGAAGTCATCCCCGCTTTCTTTTTCTTAAGGGTTAGAGAGACTTTATTAGCTTAAGAGAAGGAAAGAGGAGAGAAGGCAGGAGTGAGTAAAACCCACCTAAAGACCAAAACTGGGATCATTTGTTGATTCTGAATGGGGGCTGACTAACCAGCCCTGATGCCAAGTTTTGGGGGCTGAGCTAACCAACTTCATGACAGGTTTAGGTTTAATCCTTCTAGGAACATTAATTCTAAGAAAGGGGAACTTCTTCCTAGGAAGGGACTCAGGTTATGGAAAAGCAGATCTAGGGAACTCCTTTAGGCAAGAGATAAGGAGAGGCCAGATCCTTCTCTGACCTCTAGTAAAGTGAAGACTGCAAGGCCAGGCTCAAGGACTGTCCCTGCTTTTACTTTCCGTGGCCCAGTCACCCTAAACTACCTTAATCCCCCTCTGAAGATACAACCCTAACTGCCATTAGGGAATTGGGGAAATGACCAATCTTGTTTCTTCAAGCTGAGAGGGGTTGTTGGGTGTGACAGCTGGGAAGCTTCTCTAGTGGGTCTATCAAAGGGACTTTTAAAGTTCATTGGTAGAGTGTAGGAAGACAGTCCTGGAAGAAAATGTTGGGGAGAAAAAATAAAACCAAGGTGTTAAGGGCAAGTGGACATTGTAAAGGTTCCCATTCTTGTAGACTGTCAGGCCTTGGAGGGTAATGAAGGGGCCCCAGATAGATGGAGTTAAGTTGTCATAGGACCTTTTGAGTGTGAACTGACTGTAAGCAAAAAGAGATAAAAGTTAAAACAGCAGCTGAGCACAAAATGACTAAAAATTAGCAGTTATCAGAAATGATAATTCTCTTTACCATGAAGATCCATAAACCCATTTTCTGTTTACCAGATGGCATGGTAGTGTCTGTCATGGTCTATATCTATTTTTTTACATCTTGTGAAACAGATGAGACATTATATCAGAATTGTCAGTAATACATAACCTTGATAATGGCACTAATATCACTCTGAGTAAGTACTTTTCTTCCTGGTTATACTTTCTTTCTGAGTAAGTAGCCAAAATTTAACTCTATATTTTTTAAATATTTTATTTATTTATTTATTTGCAAGCAGAGAGAGACACAGAGAGAGAATGGGCACACCAGGACCTCTAGCCACTGCAAACAAACTCCAGCAGTTGGCTTTACGTGGGTACTGGGGAATCAAACCTGGGTCCTTAGGCTTTTTACAGGCAAATATCTTAACCACTGAGCCATCTCTCCAGCCCAACTCTATTTTTTTAGTCAGTTGCAGCTCTTTAGGAGAGATTTCTGGAACCTGGGAGGACCTCTGTGGCTCAGCATTTGTGCTATCTGCTAGGATGAGTCAGGGCCATGTTGACCATGTGGCTTCCCTTGAAAGCACTCCTCCTTTGTGATTCTCCTCTTGCAAATTGTATACAGATTTGGAGTCAAATCTCTGGGTCCCTTGTCCTCCCTGACCAAGAAGACAGGAGCTTATCAGAATTGTAAGGCATGTTAGAGTGCCCATCATCTTCTGTCAGCCCCACTCTCTAGCCTTGATCACATATCTGGGCCTGTACTGGTCAATGATGTCACTGGGGACACCCTTCTCTGATTGGTGCAGACCACAGATATGCATTCCCAATGTTGGAGTGGGCAGAACCACCATAGCTGTGTCCATGGAGTCAGCAGTGGCCACAGAGCCTTGGGAAGGGCCTTGTTCCTGTGTCCTGCCCAAGAGAGAACCCAAGGGTATGGGACTGATTTGAATATGAGTTCTTTCCCCACCCCAGGATTTCAGGGTTTTAAAAATTTTTTTGTTCTTAGTTTTATTATTTTTATTTTTGCATGTATGTGTGTGCACATGTATTAGTGTTCATATATGTGTGGGTGCATTTGTGTGTGCAGGTATGTTACACATGTGGGTGTGTGAATGTGGAGGCCAGAGGTCAGGTGTCTTTCTCAGTTGCTCTCAGATTATTGTTAGCAGTAGCAGTAGTATAGCAGTAGTTTTCTCTTTTTTCATGGTAGGGTCTCACTCTAGCTTAAGATGACTCTGTAGCCCCAGGATGGCTTCAAATTCACAGTGATCCTCCTACCTCAGTCTCCCAAATGCTGGGGTTAAAGGTGTGTGTCACTACACCCAGCTCAACTTAACCTTTTTTTTTTTTTTTGAGACAGGGTCTCTCATTGAACCTGATCTCACCAATTCAGCTAGACTAGCTAGCCAATTAGCTCCAGGAATTCTCCGGTCTCCCCTCCCAGCACTGGCATCACAGGCATATGCTACCATGCCCAGCATTTTTACATGGGTGCTGGGAACCAAACTCAGGGTTTGGCTGTGTGTCCCAGGCTGGCTTCAAACTCATGAAAGTCTTCCTGCCTCAGCCAGCCAAGTGTTAGAATTGCAGGTGTGTGGTACCATGTCTAACTTCACAGCTTATTTTTTTTTCTCCCCACTGCCATCCCAGTTGCCATCTGGTGGCTGTGACGTAGGTTAGTCCCCACCAAAGCTGGTGTGTCACATCAGCTGTCTGTCCCATTCCTGGCTTGTACAGAAAAGGTCCCAATTGTGTTTATTGTTATTTCCAAGAGTGCAGCAGCTTCTATGATTTCTGCCCTTTATGGATGCTTCAAGGACCCTACAGATGAGGGGCTTGGGTAGCTCCCCTGTGTGGGTGAACTCTCCTTAGCCATTCCTTTGCTGTATATTTTTCTATGTCCTCTTTGGTGATCAGGCTGCACAGGGATAGTCCCTGGGCCAATAGTGAGGGAATGAAGAAGGATAGAAAGGCTTTGTGGGTACTATGACCTGCTTCAGCTTACATACAGGCCCATCTCCCATGCCACTGTGGTTTACTGTGGTGGTGGTTCCCATGCCTTTTCCCATACCTGTTTTTTGTGGTTTCAGTGTTACTCTTTATTCACATTTCAAAGCATGGCATATTTAAGTCATATGTTCAGCTGGGAAATATATCAGTCGTTAGAACAGGAAGCTTGAGTTGTGGGCCTGCAGTGGGAAAGTCCCAGAGAGATGGAGGGGTCACACTTCAGCTCCTGCCCTAGCCCTGAGCCAGTTTCAAGGTTCTCAGCTATGCCACCCCATCCTGCCTTCTCACCATCAAAGGGCCATTCCAGCCATCCTTTCTGCTGCCCCTAGACCTGGAGTGGTGTCCACCTGGTAATGTAGAAGGAACAAACCATTCTTGTCTACACAGCTTGACTCAGAAGTGTAGGGATAAAGATCCAGCCAATAACAAATGCAAATGAACAGCAGTTCCTCATGGGTATCCTCTGACACTGTGCCTATACTGTTACCACCATGTGACCAGGTGCCCTGTGTCAAAGGCCCAGGCTGTGCATGTGATCTTTCAGGCTAAACCAGAAAAGGTAGGGTGCCCCATCCCAAGCCCCAAACCTATGTCTGTCTACAAGGTCACATGGCAGCTGAATGAATGTAGCCTGGGAGCCTTTGGTAGGACAGATAGTTAATGAGAGCAGGTACCCCTTGGATTTCATGTATCAAATACCCAGCGCAGCTCCCAGGAGGGCAGGACACCATCTAGCCAGTCTGATGCTGAAAACAGCCCTTTGTGTCCCCACTCCCCACCACACATCATTACACCCCAAAAAACGAAAAACATGTGTTCCTTGTCACTGCTGTTTATGCCAAATATTTATGTGGGATGAGTTGATGTGGAACTGGGCACTGGGGAGAAAGATAGGTTTAAAATCCAAGTCAAATCTCTGCATGGGAGGAGCCTGAGCCCATTGGTCCCTGCTCTCTGTGATAGCTGTTTCAGATTGGTGAGGCCCCTTTGGCCCCAGGGTACCTCACTGGCTTCTTGGTTTTGCTGGTCACTAACTAGTTTGGGGCTACTGCAAAAAGCATTGGACTTTCTTTAAAGCTTAATCACTAAAATGTGCCCTATCCCTGGTACCCCAGTGCTGTCACACCGTGTGGCCAAGTCACTTCCAGTGAAGGAAGAGCCTCCAGTTTCATTCTTATCTGCTGCTGAAATTCAGCCACCTGCTTGTCCCTAAGCCTAAAGGAGGGTGGGGTGTGTCCACAGCCTGTTGATCAGAGCTTAGCTTTTTAAAATGTGGGGTTTTTTTTTTGCCTTGTCAGAGTGCTCAAGATGTTAGATTGCCATGGAAACAGAGCTTGTTAAAATTTCTGTGACCAACCTAATTATAGAATTTCAAAGACAAGCAAAAAGCTCTTTGAGGTTGTCAGAATTAAGGTTGAAAGAAAGAACAGCCTACGTACGCTCCACGATTTGTTGCTGTTCACCCCTTGCTAGAACCTGGGAGGTGGCAGGTTGATATCCAGTGGGCATCCAGCATTGAACTAGCTCTGAACTGGAGCCCAGGTTCCTTCCTCAGATGGAGCTCGTCCTTGACACCCAAAGAAGGGCTGACCCACTACAAATGCCCCCTGCACCATATCAGCCAGACTGTGTCCCACCCTCCCACCTGCTCTTTCTTACAGCTTATCCTTAGCCAAGAGACCAGTCTCCACAGATGTCTCTCTTCTCTTGGGGAGTGGGGGTGGAGGTGCCCAGGTTAGGTGCACAGCATCTGTCCCCAGGAGACTCAGTACACACACAGCCTTCTCTACTCACAACATTGCTGTTCTTTAGATCTGGAATAGAGTTGTCACAGGCCAGTAAACCCTAATCTGAAAGCACAACTGGCCTATGTTGGGCAGACAGTTGGGTTCCCATAACCTCCAGTGTCCTAATCCACAGGCACAGAAAACTAGAGGGTATGTGACTGTGTCCAGGGCCACTTGACTCTTTGGGAACCTTCTGGTACACTGAGCACTTTGAACATTCTGGTTTTGATTGTTATAGTCCTCTAAGAAGGTAGGTTCCAAAGAAGGGCCCAGTTGGTTCTGAAACTATGGAGGCCACAACACCTCAAGAAACCACAAGCAAACCACTGTCAGGGGATGCTCCTCAGGTGCCTGGCAAGCCTTCTCAATAGGAGCAAGGCCATTGAGACCAACGACTCTGAGAAACTGTCCCAGACCCAGAGGAACTCTTATGCCATGTGAGCTCAAGATGGAATTCTGGAAAGATTAAGGAAACCCAAACACAGCATGGACTTCACTTTGCAAAGCGTCTTTTTTGGTTTGGTGATTGTGACAAATGTAACACACTAAAAGGAATGAAGACAATAGGAAACTGGGTCAGGGGTCTCGGAGCATTGTGCTGTCTTTATAGGGGAGTCTTAGGGAGCAATTCCATCTTTAAAGGGGATCTCACAGAATACTGTGCTGCCTTTGTAAATTTCCAAACTTAAAACTGTTCTAAAAATAGCTCAGTAGGGCTCATTGGGTGAGATGACTCTGGTTAAAAGTGTTTGCTTACAAACCCAGGTTCAGTTCCCCAGCACCCATGTAAAGATAGATGCAGGTTTAAATGTTAATCTCATCCATAAAGTTCACAGGTTTAAATGTTTATCTCATCCACATATCCATCTACAGCCTCAGAAACATCCAGAACAATTAGGCTGAACCAAGTTGACACATGAGCACCATAGATTTACCTCTTGTCAATTTGGCACCCATATGCATCTCCTTAAAGTACACTCAGTCTCCACAGAAAGGCAATGATAAGGTTGCACTTTGCCAAGCAGGATGGGGCTACATGCACTGACCCTTTCCCCAGAAGAGGGCCTGGTAATCCTGGTAATCCTTTTGGCCAGCTCCCAGCAGGTAGACTGGCCTTCCTTAGTAGTCTTTACAACAATTTAATCCCTATTTCTTTTCACAGTTGCAGTTTTCCCTTCTGGGGTAGAGGGGCCACCATTGTATTTGTGTCTGTGGCTCCCTGAGCTTCCCACCCTGACTGAATGAATCTTCAATAGCCAGTTGGAGGACACTGGCCGGGGATGTGTTACATGATCCATTTTACATTGCTACCCAGAGTACCTGAGATAAGACCTTTTGTAAAGAACTGGTTTATTAAGCTGGGTGTGGTGGCACATGCCTTTAATCCCAGCATTTGGGAGGCAGAGGTAGGAAGAATGTACAGAGTAAGTTCCAGGTCGGCCTAGGCTACAGTGAGACCCTACCTCAGAAAGCAAACAAACAAAAAATTATAATACATTTCAAAAGTGAGACAGGGTCAAGTAAGATGGTGGCACATGCCTGCTGTTGTAGTCAGCTTCATGTTACTGGACAAGCATCTGACCAGAAGGAAAGGGTTTAGTTCAGGCTTACAAATTCCAGAGGAATACCATCAATGGAGGAAGAAGCTAGCTCACTTCCATAGATCCAAGCCAAGAGTCACCACCAACAGCCAGCACCACAAAACCCTCATAGAGCTCAAAACTGCTCCCCACACACCTTAGGTCTGGACTCAAAGATCCATCCCCAGTGATACCTCCTCCTCTAGGCTGCTGGAGACTCTAGTTACAAGCTCAACCATAAGTCCCTGAGGCTCTGGGGTGGGGATGGGGACATAGATTCACATTCAAGCCACCATACCTTCAATCCCAACTACTCCTGAGGCAGGAGGATCATTAAGTTCAAAGCCTGCCTGGGCTACAGATGAGTTCAAGGACAGGCCTGGGCAGCTTAGGCAAGGGTTGTATCAGTAGCACGCATTAATGTAACCTGATGCATGTCAGGAACACAAACCACTTGGTGCAATGGACATGTGCATAGTAGTAGCCAGCAACTTGGAGTTGATATTCACTGGCCAGTGTTATAAGACAGTTTTGTTTATTTTTTCTAATTTTATAACAGTGCCATCATCTGTAATTTGACTTTTTTTTTTAACTTGTGTGTCACCGAATATGCTTGCCTGTGTTGGGTGTTCATTCCCTCCATTGTTCTAACACCTGATCTTATTTTTCTTTTTTTTGTGTGTGTGTGTGTTTTTTTTTCTGGATGCAAGACTGGGTTTATTTGAAATTCACAGCTAAGGTAGAAATGGCTGAATGAAAACTAGAGACAATGGGCCACTGAATGTTTTTTTTTGTTTTGTTTTGTTTTTATAAAAGTTTATTGTAATGTACAACAGACTCCAAGACAACACCTCATTCTAGTTACAGGTGGCAAAAGATGTTGTGGCTGGAAATCCAGATGTTTAAATGGATTGAAGAAGGGTCAACATCATCTCAGGTCTATGAAACAGCTTACAAATTTTTGCCAGATTTCTTAACTCCACCTGTGGCCAGCGGGCCCTTCCCCTTTTGCTTTCAGCTCCTGAGTTTCTTCTGTTCCTCCTTCTGTTTCTGCTTGAAAGCCTTGTCCTCCTCATCCATCTCCTTTGTCTGCTTCCTGGATTGTTAAAGGGGCTTCTTGCCATCTTCGTGACCTGACATGATGCCAGCTGCCCCTTTCCCAGTCCCAATATTTTTATTTTTTATTTATTTATTTTTAAGCAGAAAGAAAGAATGAGACCATGGGCTTTCCCGAGCCTCTAGCTACTTCAAACAAACTCCACTTTGTGCATCTGGCTTTATGTGGGTGCTAGGGAATCAAAACCCAGGGCATTATGATTCGCAAGCAAGCGCCTTCTCTCCAGCCCCTGGTCTTGTTTTTGAGCCGGAATCTCTTTTTATTGTTTCTGGCGCTTGCTGTGCTCTGCTCCTCTGAGGGACTAGGGTTATACCCAGTTATTTTGCATGCGATCTGGAGATTTGAATTGGGTATTCAGTTGGGCCTCCTCACGCCCTCATGCTTGCAAAGGAAGTGCACCTAACCACTGAGCTCTCTCTCCAGCCAGGATTTGACTTAAAAAAAATTGTGTGTCTGTGTGTATGTGTGTGTGTAGATGCTCACATCCCATGAGCATGTGTGCAGAGGTCAGAGGAGGATATTGGGTATCATGCATTGGTGGTCCATTTTGCATTGCTGCCCAGAGTACCTGAGGTGAGGTCATTTGTAAGGAACAGATTGATTTTGACAGCATCCATTGTCATCTCCCTTATTTCCTTGAGATAGTCTCATTGAACCCAGACTGGATGACCAGCAAGCCCCAGTGATTCTCTGGTGTCCACTCCCTACAGAGGACTGGGGTTACAGTGTGCATGGTCATGCCCAGCTGTTTGCATCTATACTAGGGACTTGAATTCAAGGCAAATTAGATCCTTTCAGGCCCTCATGCTTATGCAACACACATTCTTACCTGCTGAGCCATCAACATTTAATGTTTGGAAGGTGTTTGAACCACTGAGTGGCTAGAGACCAGTTTTACAGCAAACACTGTCTATTGGATACACATGTACCTTTTTATTATTATTTATCTGTGCTCTTGTCCATAGACTGTGACCTCTTGAAATATTATTTTTGATTTTTTTTGTTTGTTTTATTTTGTTTCTCGAGGTAGGGTCTCACTCTAGCCCAGGCTGACCTGGAATTCACTATGTAGTCTCAGAGTGGCCTCAAACTCACAGCAATCCTCCCACCTCTGCCTCCTGAGTGCTGGGTTTAAAGGTGTGTGCCACCATGCCTGGCTCTTATTTTTGATTTGTTAGTTGATTGTGTGTGTGTGTGTGTTTAAGATATAGTCTCCCTATGTAGCCCAAGCTGGGATTATAGGCATGTGCCACCAAACCTAGCTTGATGCAATCCTTTTTTAAAAAAAATATTTTTATTTATTTGCAAGCAGAGAGAAAGAGAGGGGGCACCAGGGCCTAGTGCCACTGCAAATGAACTCCAGAGACACATGCGATTTTGTGTGTCTGGCTTTGCGTGGGTACTAGAGAATCAAACTCGGACCGTCAGGCTTTGTAAGCAAGTACCTTTAACCACTGGGCCATCTTTGCAGCCCTTGGCGCATTCTTGAATGCTTGAGGAGCCCCTATGGGAGTTTTTCTCAGGCCAGGATCCAGGAGTAGTAGAATTGATATCCCACAGGAGCAGATGCTCCTCTTCACAAACCTGTTTTTGTGCCAGCTTAGATATTCCTTAGGAACACAAGTCACAGTGTTGGGGACTGTGGGAAAATTAAATTAGCCAGTTCCTCCCAATTAGAGGGATCTTTCCTTGTGAACTTACAAATGTCTTCAATTTCTCGCAGGTTGGGCTTGTCGTCTCTCTTGCCATCTGTGAAGTGTCCATTTTTGTCTTCCATGTTCAATCCCTTGTTGGCTCATAGATGTTCTTTAGCACTAGCAACTGCTAGGCTTTGTCTTGCAGGTGTGCACCTTGTCTGCATTGACCCATAGGGACCTGTACTTACATGTGCTCACATCTGCTCACCTCCCTTTTTTGACATTTGACCTCTTCAGAGTCTCCCTTTAGGTTACGATTTCCCCCACTTTTCTTCTGAAAGATTGCTTTCCTTCTGCTGCTCATGTTCAAATTCTGACATATAGATATAGATAGATAGATATAGATATAGATATTTAGATAGAATATGTGTGTGTGTAATTTTTTTTCTTTATTTGAGAGAGACAGAGAGAGGGTGAGTAGTATGGGCCCACCATGGCATCCTGCCACTGCAAGGGAACTCCAGATGCATATGCCACTTTGTCCTTCTGGCTTTATGAGGGTACTGGGGAATTGAACCCAGACCATCAGGCTTTGCAAGCCTTTAACCCCTGAGCCATTTCTCTAGCCCCAAATCCTTACTTTCTGAAGGGCCAAATGTCTGTGTGGGAAGGAGGGTGTGTTAGTCCATTCTGGCTGCTTAAACAAAGTGCTCCAAACTGGATTATATAAATCATAGGAGCTTGGGGACTTGCTTTTTCACAGTGTGAGGCTGGGTCAGGAGTCAACAGACAGCACAGTTCAAAGTCTCCTTATGGGGAACAAGTGCTGCTCTCTTCTTATGAGGACACTAATTCTGTGTCATGGAGCCTCACCTGGTGCCCTCCTTTCACCTCAATCACCTGCTCAGAGGCCCTGTCTCCAGATAGTTTCTAAGTGTTCACTGTCCAGTCCTTCAACAAAGAAATCCAGGCTTCCTCGCTGTAGGTGACAGGTATTGCTCTTAATCTTGGACACTTGTTACTTCTGTGATCCAGACCCTGGGGACCCATGCAGGGCTCTTTGTTCTGTCCACTGGTGAGTTCGTTCTGCTAGGGTGTCTTTGAGTCCCTTCACTTCTCTATAGGCCTGGCCCTTCATTTCTCAAGGCTGTAGGTGAAGGGCTCCATGGGACATGGGGGAGAAGGAGCCAGCACAACATGAGTCCTGGTTTATTTCCACTTTGGCAGCTTAGCCAACTCAGTTTCACACTTCGGTTTCTGTTTCTGTCCCCTGGTCACTCCATACCTTTATCCCTCTCTTCAGGTAACAACAGGTATGAGTGCTATATAGGAGGATGGTCAGGCCTGTGGGTATTTGGAACTGGGTCCTGCTTTCCTCAGCTTCCCCAAGGATGAGCGGGCCAGGCTAGGCACATTGGTCTCATTGGAAAATCTATGCAGATATGGGGCAGATGGACTCAGATGTAGCCACTCCCAGTGGTATGTGCCTTGCATGGGCCCCAAACCTAAAGCCCCAGGTGGCTGGAGTAGGAGGGGACAAAGACTGGCACTGCCTCCACACTGATCTTCGCTGAAGCTGGAACTCTGTGCGGGTCACCAAGGCAACATTTGATTTCTACCAAGTGTCACTGAAGCTGCACTTGAGGGGTATCCTTACCGTTTGTGAGGCCTACAAGGGGGGGTGGATTAGAGAGCCTGCAGGGGTGCTGGGCTGTGGTGGCCAGAACTGTGGGCTGTGGGGCCAACATTCCTCCTGCACTCCCAGAGGAACCTCGGCTTCCAGCTCCTCACTGAATATCCTATTTAAAGGGAGAGAACCAGGTTTTGTAGTTGCTGTGACCTGATTTCAGCGGTTTTCAGACAGATCTGGTAATTGGCTTGTTTAAAAAAACATTCCGTTACAATTTCCACTTTGGAATATTCACACACTTTCATTAGGCTCATGAAAGTCGCTATTGCTATGGGATTTTATAAAAGCACAAAGCTTCCCATTGTATGTTGTATTTCTGGAGAATTTGTCTGCACATGCTTATGTCATGGTGTTTGGGAGTCACAGAATACCAGGTGATGGTTCTGATGAGAGCTTTACCACATTTTTAGGAATGACGGTTCTTCCATCATAAATGATTGTATGTCACAAAATTATGTTCAGGGTGACTTTTCCATTAGTGCTCTGTGGGTTTGGCTTCGTCCCCCTAGGTCCATCAGGTTAGAGGAGATTCAGGCCTGGGTGAGTCATGGAAATGATGCTGGTGTATGAGCCCTCCAGGCTGTCCGTGAACTCCAGCGTAGTGTCCATTCTCCCTCCTCAGATGGTCATATGTAAATATCATGGCCCATTTGAACCTTGTCCTTGTATGGAAAAAGGGCCTGGTTTTCAGGAGCTGCCCAGAGGGAAAGAGGGTAAAAGAAAAATAGGCAGGAATAAGTAGGGCTGCAAACTGAGTCACCCAGGACGGGGAGTAGCCATCCTCTCTCTGGACCCCGCCTGCTCCTGCCAGACAGGCTTTCTCCCCACTGCTGTCCAGGGCCTGTGGCTGCTGTCCTCCCACCCAGGCTGCCATCTTCAGCAGCCACGACTGTGACAACATGCGAATCATATGAGGAGAGATGAAGTGGAGCCTCCGCCTGAGGAAGCTGTCATTCCAGCTCTGGAGTTCCACAGCCTGGGCAGTGCTGCTGTTCCAGACACCTGGGCAGGAATGGCCTGTTCCCATCTGTCCCTTGAATGGGAAAGCCAGGCTCCTGAGTTGAGGTTTTATTTCTTTATCCTTCTTTCACATCCTCTCTAGAATCCATCTACCGCCGTGGGGCCAGAAGATGGAGGAAGCTCTACCGCGCCAACGGCCACCTCTTCCAAGCCAAGCGCTTTAACAGGGTGAGTGGCCCCTCAGATTGCTCCCTTAGAGAGGCTGTTTTTGTTGCTTTTAAGAGTGAAAGGAAGAGGGAAGCACTTCCTGCTCTGCCGTGCTGGGCTGGAGAAACATCCTGCGCCTCCAGCTCCAGGGGTTGTGGAAATGTGCTGAAGGTGGGGAACCTTCACAGGGCTGCTCTGGGCTTATGCAGCTCCCCTCAGCCACTCACCTTAAACAGTGGCCACTGGATCAATGTGTCTTGGGTGTCCCTTCCCATCCCTGATTATATAATCCTTGATTATCACTGTTAACCCTCAGGCCTGGCCTGCTTGCTTCTTGACCTAGGACAACCAAGTGTGACTGAACACAGCCTGCTTCCCCTTAGCAGTGCACAGAGGTCCCTCTGGGCTGCAAGGGTCTCCCTAGACTCCAGGAGCCCCATATATCCCCATATCCAGGGCTTCTGTTCCTCCCCCCCCCCCCAATGATTACCCTTTTAAAGAGACACTGGCTTAGTTCCCTAGGTTTCTCCTCATGGTGCTCCTGTGCTGTCCAGTGCAGTGACTCAGTGGCTCAGCAGTGGCTGTGTTCCATGGTGAGGGGAACACCAATAAACCCTTCCTACTTTGGAGTGAGTTTGGGTGCATGGAAATACGAGGACCTGTCCTTACACCCAATGAACCCCACTTTTTCCTGCTGTTTGTATCAGTTGGAACCGAGGTAGCTATGCTACTGGGTCAATTCCTTGCCTGCTGCCCCCTCTGCCCTGCTTCCTGACCTGCAACATGGGTGACTATGGGAGGAATGAGAGGGGACACAGAGATCAAGTGGATATATGCCATGGTGGGAGAGTCATGCAGAGGCCCCTGCATCTTCAGGGCAGCCATTGGCACTCCTTTCATTCCATTACCACATGGCCTCACACTGGTCTCTTCTCAAGCAGTTTTAGGTTAGCCTAGCACTTAATGGATACTGACCATTTTCTGGACCTCTGATAATCTGTGGGTGTAAGCTTTACCTCTCATGTCTGTGTGTTGGGTGCCTCTTATGAGTAAAGAACATGGGGCCACCCACAATGCTGACCCAAGAGCTGATGTGGCTGGGATGGGAATGGAGGGCAAAGGAGAGGCTCCTGAGTGACCGCAGGAGTGTTGAAAGTACTGCACTCAGGAGGGATGTGGGCTAGCACCCAGGAAAACAGCCTGGTGCCACCTGGGAAGTCCAGAACTTCCTGGAGGAGACATGTCTGGCTGTGCATGGAAAGTCATCTAGAGGAGGTGCTGGGAGCCCAGGATGTAGCAGGCATAGGACAGTGATGCAGAGGACACTGAGACCTGGGTTGAGATCTGTCCCTGCAGTCCCTTCCCTGTACTGCCCCATTCAGATGTTCCTCGTGTCCCCAGCCTGGCACATATGCTGAATGCTGGCCTGTCCTTTATTTTTATTTTATTTTTTTATTTATTCATTTTCAAGCAGAGAGATACAGAGAGAGAGAGAGAGAGTACACCAGGGCCACCACCTTGTGGGTGTGGCTCATGTGGAACCTGGGGAATTGAACCCATGGCCTTAGGCACTAGAGGCAAGTGCCTTAACCGCTGAGCCATCTCTCCAGCCCTGGCCTGTCCTTTATTGTAATTAATTTTTGGAGGGAGAACTACAGGCCTGGGAGCCCATGGCAATCACTAGCTTTGATTTCTACCAAACTGTCCTTGGGTTCTAAGTCTTGTTTTCTGCCTGTTAGGTTCTCTGTTCAGGCCCAGAGGCTACTTTGTCCCATTAGTCTATGTGAGCTGTAGCAGTGTTTAGATCCCCCCACTTTTTAAAAAAAATAACTTATTTATTTGCACACACATTGTGTTTGTGTGTATGGACACACCAAGGTCTCTTGCAAATGAATGCCAGATGCTTGTGCCACTTTTTCCATCTAGCTTATGTGTCACTCCTTTTGTGGGGAAGGGTTGAGGTAGGTTCTCTCTCCAGCGGAGGCGGACCTGTAATTCACTATGTTGTCTCAGGGTGGCCTCAAACTCACAGCAATCCTAATTCTGTGTCCCAAGTGCTGGGATTAAAGGTGTGTGCCACCACACCTAGCCTTCTCTCCACTTTAAAAAAAAAAGGGTTTTCAAGAACTAAATGTTTGGGGGGGCATCGGGGAATTGGGGATAACAACTCATTGTTTTCCCACTAAATAATGTAACTCATTATGGACAATAAAAAAAAAAGAACTATATGTTCGGTTTTATGAGAATCAGCAAGGGGCAAAGGAGAAAAAAACGCCCACAGGAAGAGATAATTTCCCACATTATCTATTGATTAGCCAGGGACGAAAATGAAGGGTGTCAGTCCCATAGATCCTTTGGCTCCCACCTGGCTCTGTTTTTGCTTCAACTTCCCTTTGGCTTTCAGAAGGAAAAGGTTCCACTGTGAGGATCAAAGGGAGAGAACAAGAAAGTGTCATGGTAACCCTCACCTGTGTGACTTGGAGAGGATAGACACGATAGGGGAGGTCCAGTCTGTGGGATTTGCTGAGTGGGCGGAGCCAGACTGACAGACTTCTAGTAACTGAGGAAGAACCCTCCTGTCAGTCATATTGAGACTATTGGTTAAGTATTGACCAGGAAGCTGGGAACAATCCAAGTTTTCATGTTGTCAAAGTAAGTTACAAATAGAGGTTTTAAAGATTACAAAAATCTAAGAATGCAAGTCTGTAGGAGGAAAACTGGCTGTGAGAAACAAGAACAAGGGGTCTGTATTTATTTATTTATTTATTTTGGTTTTTTGAGGTAGGGTCTTGCTCTAGCCCAGGCTGACCTGGAACTCACTCTATAGTCCCAGGCTGGCCTCCAACTCACATCCATCCACCAGCCTCTGCCTCCTGAGTATATCACCATGCCCAGCTACAAGGGATCTTTAGAGTTAGCCACATAGAAAATTTGACTTTCTTTAGTTTCTAAACAAATTAAGTGTGGAAACTATACAGGAAAAAATATTTATAACATTAGAAGGATGAAGGATCAAGACAACATAGATGATAGTATTTAAGGAGCTCCTTTGAGTCAGCTTTGTAAGTGCTGGGACAGAACAAAGGTATGAGTGGCAAATTAAAGTGAAACTGACTGTTCATACATGCAGGCAGCTCAACCCTCACAAGTATGTTCAAAAATGCAGTCACAGGGTTAAGGAGATGGCTCAGTGGATAAAGTGCTTGCCATGGAAGCCTGGGTACCTGAAGTTGGATCCCCAGAACCCACATAAAGTCAGACACTGGGGAACTGGTCTCTGTTATCCCAGTGCTCCTGTGGTGAAGGGGAGGTGAGAGGAGAATCCTCCAGCAGCTCACCTGTCAGCCTAACAAATGTGTCAGTGAAAGAAAGACACTGCCTCAAACCAGGTGAAAGGCAGCCCACACACACACACACACACACACACACACACACACACACACACACACACACACACACACACACACACACACACACAGAGCAGTAGTGTCAAGGACATTGAAAGTAACTATTGCCCAGTGTTGCTGTGTGAGCTGCAGTGAGCCTGCTTTACTCCAAGCTAGAGTATAGACATGGACCCTTCCTCCTGGAAAGGGCTTTGGAAATACTCAGCAGCTGTTTCAGGCTAGTGTGTTCCACCCTGGGTCAGTCCAAAAGGAAGAATCCACTACCAAAGTTACTTCTTGCATAGAGTGGAACATGTCTCCCTTTGCTATGAAAAAAACACCTACACTTGGGACCAGAGCCACAGCACTTGACAGTTCCCTCCTTGTAATGGCCCTCTGCTGTTACACAGCAGGCCTGTCTGTGCTATGAGGCAGGCTGACTGCATGATATGAGGATTTTGTCCTTTATTATGAGTGAACAGGAAGCAGTGGATCTTGCTCACTGGGATCACAAGGGAGAAGTGGGTAGGGAGACCGGCTCTGAAGATGCCACTGGGTGGGGACCCCAAGGATTCTCCTGAACTTTTTGGTCCAAACAACTGAAATGGTTAGAAAGCATTTCTTGTAAAGGATGAGAGTCTGTACTTTCAGTTTCTTAGGTCTGTGCCTCTGTCATTGCAGCCTTTCAGTGCTGTCATTGGGGCTCAGACGCAGTCGCAGACTGCCAGTAAAACTTCATGTAATGAAAGTATGAAACAGGTAATGGGCTGGTTTTGACCACAGCTGTGGTTTGACCACCCCTCAACTAGGAGCTTAGAGTTGCTGTTGCTGAGGTAATTGAAGCCCTGAGAGGAACGCTTTGGTGCCTCATATGAGACTCAGCCCCACCCTGCCATTGGTATTATAAGAGGTCCAGCCATTGGTTCAGTGGATAGTTGAGAAACAAGGCTGCTTCCCAGGTACAGCAGCACAGAGAGGGAGCAACACTCTGAGAATTTGAAACCTCACAGAGGGCCTCACACCAATAGCCAGAATTAGTACCCCCTAAGTGGGCCCAGCCTAGCAGTGTCCCACATGGCTGGCAGAAGCAAATGCAGTTCCTCCTTAAGTCAGCCTCAAAGGATTCCCACAGATAAGTGAATAGGACATCTGTACTCATGATCAGAAACCACAAAACATAAAAAATTAGGAATTCTAAGCAAAAGCCAGCAAAAATTAAAACAGGTTCAGCCTGATTATAAGTATTTAATCTGCTTAAAAATTAAAATAGGTGATTGAGAATAGGAACAAGGAACAAATTGGCAGCATGTGAGACAGACTTTTAAATATTTTACTCCATTAATTAATTAATTGTTAAATTGTTAATTTACTTATCAATGCATATGAATTTCTGAGAATAGAAACTTGAGGCTTAGGTTTTGCTTTAAGTTCTTTTCTCTTTTTTTTCTTTTTTGTTTTTCAGCTTTGCTTTATGTTCTTTTTTAAAAATTCATTTTTGCTGGGTGTGGTGGCGCACGCCTTTAATCCCAGCACTCGAGAGGCAGAGGTAGGAGGATCGCCGTGAGTTCAAGGCCACCCTGAGACTACATAGTGAATTCCAGGTCAGCCTGGACTAGAGTGAGACCCTACCTTGAAAAACCAAAAAAAAAAAAAATTCATTTTTTTGCAAGCAGAGAGAGATAGAAGAGAGACCTCACTTTTCGCAGGGAGTTACCATTACCAGGTTCTAGGCCAGGGCAACTTCTGAGCAAGAGCAGCATGTATGTGCCAACACCACTGGCCAGAGACCTCACAGATGTGCTACTTAGGTGAGGCTGTCGAAACTGTGCCATGGGCTCTTCATTTAATATCTATGCTTGAATTATCAACATTTCAGAATATGTACCATTAAGAACATAAAGCATGGGCAGGAAAGATGGCTCAGCAGTTAAGGAACTTGTCTGCAGAGCCTAACAACCCAGTCAGTTCCCCAGTAGCCACAGAAAGCCAGATGCACAAAAGGGTAAATGCATCTGGAATTCATTTGCAGTGGCTAGAGGCCCTGGCATGCCCATTCTATCTCTCGCTGCTTGCAAATAAATTTAAAAATATTTTTAATGTGACTTTTTTAGCCAGGAGGCTAAGGAAGGAGGATAGTTACCATGAGTTCAAGGCCAGCCTAAGCTACAGAGTGAGTTCCAGGTTAGCCTGGAGTAATGTGAGATTCTACCTTAAAAAAAAATGTAGGGCTGAAGAGATGGCTTAGCAATTAAGGCATTTGCCTGCAATGCAGAAGGACCAGAGTTCGATTCTCCAGTGCCCATATAAAGCCAGATGCACAAGAGGGCGCATGTGTCTGGAATTCATTCGCAGTGGCTTGGAGGCCCTGGTAGGCCCATATTCTCTCTCTCTCTCTCTCTTTCTCTCTCTCAAATAAATAAATAAAATATTTTTAAAAAATGTAAGCCGGGTGTGGTGGCACACACCTTTCAGCCCTTGGGAGGCAGAGGTAGGAGGATAGATGTGAGTTTGAGGCCACTCTGAATTGTATAGTGAATTCCAGGTCAGCCTGGGTAGAGCGAAACCCTACCTCAGGAAAAAATAATAAAAAATGAATGTTTAGTTGTGTAAGTGGTAACTGGTGTTCTTCAGTCTATGACCCAGAAGTAAAGGTGCTGGGGCCAGGTCTTCATAGCTGGAGCTACCTCTTCCTGGAATTCAGGAGTTGCCCCTGAACAAAGGCTTCAATGCTTCTAGTCAAATAGATTGTTTCAGAACATTCTGGGGAGTTTCCTATGGGAGAGTTGATTTGGGCAATATGTGAGAGCTTGGAATACCTTCTTTTTTTTCTGGTACCAAAGTTAACATTGATGGTGTGTATGATATGTTTTCTTCTTTTAATTTTTATTTATTTATTTATATGTGCACACATGTGGGGGGTGTCGGGGTCTCCTACTGCTGCAAAGAACACCTATCTAGCTTTACTTAGGTGTCTATGAACTGAACCAAAGCCTTCAGACTTTGCAAGCAAATGCCTTTAGCCATTGAGCCATCTTCCCATCCTCTGTTGTATGTTTTGTTGTCCCCACAAGCATTTATTGATAACACTGTCCTTGATGTTGGTCATGTGAACCCTGGCTTGCTGGGCAAGGCTTTTTGCTCTTGAGAAGTTGAGTTCTTAATGACGCTTGGCCCATGAGCAGGTGCCTCCCATGAGGGCAAGTGTATATCTTGTTCCCAGGCCTTACTACATGTCCTTGTGTCATGTGAGTTTGATTGATTTCTTATTGTTTATTTATTTGTATGTTATGTGGGATTCGTGTGAATGCAGGCATGCACAAGCCATGGCCACTTGTGAGATCAGAGGACAGTTTTTGTCTTGGTCCTCACCTGTTTACATTGATGCAGGATTTTGGAGTTCAGGAAGGGTCCCCCAGGTTTATGAACACTGATTTTGGGTCCTGTCCTATCTTTGAATAAGAATTGATAAAGACAAACTCAAGAAGGATAAATTATGAATTATTAAGTTTATTTAGGGAGAAATAACAAATTGTGGGGTTTATTTAAGGGAGATTGGGATCTAGGAAGGAAAGCTAGAGCAGAGTCATAAACACGTGGGAAATAGGAAACATGCTTGCATGTGGAAACCACTGCATAGTTTATAAGGTTCATTGAAGAAAAATTGAAGTTTTTAGAGAAAGACTGGAGTGGAGCCACAACACATGGAGGGGAGTTAAACTGAGTACAGGAGACCCAGCATGGAATAAGGACACATAGTTTGTGAGGTTGGCTGGGTTCATACAAGCATCACCAGTGGAGCTGATATAATTAATTTAGATTGATTAGAAACATAAAGAACAAAGGATTATTTAAAATCTTGAAAAATGCTGGAAGCAACAACAGACTGAGATAATTGCCCTCCATCAGTTCGGTTTCCACAGGTCAGAATGCCAGCAATCACCTTCTCAAAAGAAGATGGCCAGTTTTAAGGAAAATCAGTAAGGATCCTCTTTTTGTGCTCCTATAAAGCCTAGGCTGGCCAACTCAACAGAACCAACCCAGCGGGTACCACATCCCAGCTGCTGAAACATGGTGGCTTTGCTTGCTGCAGGGTCTCATCATCTCCAATCTTCATGTTGAGCAGAACTCTCCTAGCCTTGAGAAAAACCCAAGAGGGGACCAATGAGCTGGGGCAGGCCTGGCACCCAGAAATTAGGTACTGGCTGTTCTCACCACAGCTGATGTCTTCTGAGAGAATTGGCAATGTTGCAGTCTGCCCAGGTTCTTACCCAGGCCCCTGAGTGTGGTATGGGCTTCCGGGAGGGCTAGCTGGGCCTGACAGTTGCCATTCCCATCTGCAGAGAGCGTACTGTGGCCAGTGCAGCGAAAGGATATGGGGTCTCGCGAGGCAGGGCTACAGGTGCATCAACTGCAAGCTGCTGGTCCATAAACGCTGCCACGTCCTCGTCCCGCTGACCTGCAGGAGGCATATGGTGAGTCAGGCCTGGGAGGGCAACCAGCCTCCAGGCCATTGGCCAAGCTGACTTTGGTGACCCTTGGTCCTTGTCTGTCTGAGGTTATGATACTGCCTCTACTTCCAAAGGACGAGCCCTATAGACTACAATGGTGATCACAGGCAGTGTCTGGGTCAAGGCCCCTAATCCCAAGCCCCTTTGGGCCCCAGTACTCCTGGGAAGCCTCCACTATTTTCTGCTAAGTGGGGCCAGGGGGTGGGAACTCCTTGTACTCCAGCAGCTCTTGAGGGTTTCAGAGGTAAAAATTGGGTATCTGTTCCCCCTTATCAGAAGCCTGTGGGACAGCAAGCGCCCTCCTGCTGCCATTTAAACAGTGGGACTGCAAAGGTCCAGGTCTCCTGGCACATTATTTGCTGAGTCTTCTACCACTTGTGCTTCCCAGCCCTCTTGTGCTGGGAGCAGGCTCCTGGCCTAGACATGGAATCCTCACAGGCTTGCCCCTGTGCTGTAGCCAGGGCCTCAGGCCCTAAAGAGGGTTGGCTCATCTGTGTCTTGCCACATTAAGGCAGAAAGAGACACACTCCACCTCTTACAAAT
Source organism: Zapus hudsonius (assembly GCA_004024765.1). Lineage (NCBI taxonomy): Eukaryota > Metazoa > Chordata > Mammalia > Rodentia > Dipodidae > Zapus > Zapus hudsonius. The sequence continues at coordinate 41,838 of PVHP010000108.1, read as the reverse complement.
AAGAACAGAGTCCAGATCCAAGTCTCCACCTGCTATCACCAGAGTATAGAACATGGGGTGCCCACCCACGCTGGTGCTGGGTGATCCTTTCATCCATGTCTACCAAAAAATGAAGATGCATACGTGCTTTGACCCTAAGAAAATGAGATGAGGCCAGAAACATGGTCAGTCAGCTCAGTGAGGACAATACTTGGATCCTAAGTGGCCACTGCTAGGAATCTTCAACTACACAGGACCCCCATAACCCTTAAAATAGTGCTCAGGGACCTAGCTCCCAGCAAGACATACATACAGTGCAGCATGGAGGTTTGCCAAACACAGTGTAAAGAGCCCTCTGTCAAGCAACTCCTGGGAAGGCCACAACCCATGGTGCTAAGTGGCCACCTCTGCCTGTGAACTTATAGGTAATTTAGTCTTATCTTTTCAGTGTTACCCAGCAGTTAATGTTGATATTGCCATGTGCATATTGTTGTACATAGTCATGAAATCTAGAAGCTGTATTGTCAGTCTGCCCTGTCAATCTCATGGGGCTGTTTCTTACAGGATTCTGTCATGCCTTCCCAAGAGCCTCCAGTAGATGACAAGAATGATGGTGTGGACCTTCCTTCTGAGGAGACTGATGGAAGTGGGTACCCCTTTCTTTCACTGAGTGGGACCCATCTCCTCCAAGCCCTGCAGTGCCTTCTGCATTCTTCTCTTCCTGACCTTCCCTCCTTCCTCCCTCCTTCCTGTTCTCCAAGATGGACAAGCAAGACAGGACTGGGGGCAGTGCTCTGTAGGACCTCCCTTCAGTCCCCACAGAGATGGGTGGGGAAGCTGGCCTTTCTTGGCAGCAGCCGGGCAGGGCAGTAATCACTGGGAACCAGGGATGAGCATTGATCCCTTCATGCTGACTTCAGTTTTTCTGCACAACACTTGGTTACATGACCACTAGGCTAGGTACCTCCCACACACTGGGCACTGCACAGAGCTGACCTCGTGGGAAGACCTGTGGGGGACTGCTTCATAGAAGATGTTGCATAGTCCTTGATTTGGGGGGGACTTACAGGGGAAGAAGGGCTTTTTTTTTTGAGGTAGGGTCTCACTGTAGCCCAGGCTGACCTGGAATTCACTCTGTAGTCTCATGATGGCCTCGAAGTCATGTCGATCCTCCTACCTCTGCCTCTGCTGGGATGAAAGGCATGTGCCACCACGCTCAGCTAAGAAGGGCATTTTTTTAATGATAAGAAGCATTTAGAGATTTTAAATACTAGCTCCAAGCCTCTGTGGACTCTAGCAAGGTATGTGAGCACTATAGCTCCTGTTTGATAAAAGTGAGCCTGTTATTCTCTAAGAGGCTTTTGAAAGATGAAATGAAGTCACAGAACAAGAAACACTTAATATAGTACCTCATATAAGCTGCCCTCCCTACCCACCTATCTATCATCCACCCAACCACCCATCCTTTGTCTACCTACCCATTCATCTATTATCTATATGTCCATCATCTGTCTGTCCATTACCCACCCACCATCATCCATCCATCAGTCATTTACCCACCATTCATCTCTCCAGCCATCCACCCATCATCTGTCCATTACCTCCCATCCATTCATCTGTCCATGAATTTATACACCCTCCTCCATCTGCATACTACTAAAACAAAGATGACTTCAGGTGGTCCCATGCTTAAGATGATTCTACTTATGATATTCAATTTTAAGGTGATATAAAAGCACTTCTGTCAACTATGTTTTCAACTTCAGTTACGTGTTCAATTGATTATGTGAGATTTTCAGCATTCCTCATAAGACTGCTTTGTGTTAGAGATTTTTCCCAGCTAAAGGAAGGCTAATGGAAATATTCTGAACACTTGCATTGATATTTGATGGTATACTAAGTATGTTCTCTCTCTCTCTCTCTCTCTTTCTCTCTCTCTGTTTCTCTCTCCTTTTTTTTTGTTTGTTTGTTTGATTTTTGGGGTGGAGTCTTGTTCTAGCCCTGGCTGTCCTGGAATTCATTATATAGTTTCAGGGTGCAAGTTTTGAACTCACAGCAATCCTCCTACCTCTGCTTCCCAAGTACTGGGATTAAAGGCATGTGCCACCATACCCAGTTTATTTTCTCTTATTTTCCCTCCTTCCTTCTTCCTTCCTCCTTCCTTCCTCTCTCCCCCCTCTTCCTTCCTTCCTTCCTTCCTTCCTTCCTTCCTTCCTTCCTTCCTTTGTTCCTTTCAACAGTCTCACTATTAGCTTCGTAGCCCTGGCTAGCCTTGAACTAATAGTAATCCTACTTCTGCCCCAAGTACTAAGATTTACAGGCATGTGCAGCCATGCCCAGCCCTGAATGAATTTGTACATACTGCACTTTCAGCTGGCAATATTTTCAGCCTGTCATGAGTTTCTCAGGCTGTAACCTCATTGTCGGTCAAGGAGCAAGTTCCAACCCCATGTTCACTCAGCCAATCAGGTGGAGTCCAGAAAACTCTACTTATAGGACTCTCACTTTTTTTTTATAATAGGGGAAATTCAACCCATGGCCTCACACATGCTAGGCATGCTCCCTATCACTGAGTCATATGCTCAGCCTAGGGGATTCTCTAAACTAGGATTCAGTGTAGCTACTTCCTGCACTTGCCCTGAGCAGCTATATCCCTGCAGAGGGGTGAGGGCACACGAGGTCCTGTGGTCTTGACACATGCAATGTCTTTTATCCTCTCCACTAGTTGCTTATATTTCTTCATCTCGGAAGCATGACAACATCAAAGATGATTCTGAGGTAAGTATATAGAATAGCTTGTTAATAGCTCCAGTGTTCTTTTTAAGACTCTCTTTGTTCATTTCTGGGCCATTTATGTGTATTTTGGTATGTCCTAGGTATGTTAAGGAAGCTATCACAGGGTTCAGCTGAGATAATGGGTTTGTAGGTATCTGGGTTACTTTTTTTTTTTTTTTTGAGATAGGGTCTCACTCTAGCCCAGACTGACCTGGAATTTACTATGTAGTCTCAGGGTGGCTTCAAACTCATGGTGATCCTCCTACCTCTGCTTCCCAGAGGTTGGAATTAAAGGCATGTACCACCACACCTGGCCAAGGGTTGCCATTCTTAATCTTATGCCTTTCTATGGATATCCTTTGGAAATGCCCAAAGGCCACTATTGCACAGGCTACTTGGGACCCAAGTCCCACCCATTGGTGCAGGCAAGGACTGGCTATGTGTGTGTTGCTGGAAAATGAGCCTATGGCCTCCTATATGCTAGGCAAGTGCTGTGCCACTGAGTAATAGTCCTGGCTGCCCCTAGGCAAGTGCTGTGGATGGGATCCTAGCAGATCCATAGGAGGAATGCACAGTTCTTTGACTGACATATGTTGCTTTTCTGCTCTCTGGACCCTTTCCTAGGACCTTAAGCCTGTCATCGATGGGGTCGATGGGATCAAAATCTCTCAGGGTCTCGGGCTGCAGGACTTCGACCTCATCAGAGTCATTGGTCGTGGGAGCTATGCCAAGGTCCTCCTGGTGCGCTTGAAGAAGAATGACCAGATTTATGCCATGAAGGTGGTGAAGAAGGAGCTCGTCCATGATGATGAAGTAGGTGCACGTCCTTCCAAAGCATTGTATGGAATTTCTGTTTTTGTATAAGTGGGACATTGCTATGTAGGAAGAAGTCATCAAAGGCTGTACTCAGCAGTGGGCTTGGGCTGGGGAGATGGCTCAGTGGATAAAGTGTGTGTATTATTGCACAACTGAGTACCTGAGTTCAGATCCCCAGATCCCATGCAAAAGCCAGAGATTGTGACAGACTTCTATAATCCCATTGTGCCTATGGCAAGAAAGGAGGCAGGGATAGGAGAATTACCTGGAAGTTCACAAGTAGAGCAGTGAACAATGAGAGACTATGCCTCAAACAAGGCGGAAGGCCAGAACTGACCTGAAAGCTGTCCTCTTACCCCCTTAAGTGCACGTGTGCCCACGCTTGCAAGTTAACACATAACCAAATACAATTAACATTGGACTTTAGTGGCACAAGCAATGTACTGAGTCCTAGGCTTTCACTTCCCAAGTTTGTGTGTGGCAAAAAATCACAACAATTTAATGATGTCATCCATGAAATCCTTTGCACTGAGCTGAACTGAATGTTTGATGTGGAGGTTCTCCTGGGGCACTGTCCTCAGGCTTCCTGCAAGTGGCCTCTGCTAGTTTCAGCTCACATCCACACCTACTTTGTGGGATAGGCTGAGCCAGCTCTGCTCCCTGTAGCAAGCCTCCCATTCCTCCAGGGTGGGAGGAACAAGTGTTGGAATTTTTTCACAGTTTCCGGAATTGAACCCAGAGCCCTATGACAAGTACTCTGTCACTGCACTGTACCCCTAGCCTTGTTTTTTGATTTGTTTGTTTGTTTGTATTTTCAATATAGGGTCTCACTCTAGCCCAAGCTGACCTAGAATTTGATATGTAATCTCAGGCTGGCCTCAAACTCAAGGTGATTCTTCTACTTCTACCTCCCAAGTGCTAGAATTAAAGACATGCGCCACCATGCCCAGCTTTTGTTTTTGGAATCTTAATTCTGACTTCTTATTACTTTTTTCTTTCATTGTAGTAAAATGCACATGATATAAAATTTTCTGTTTGAAACTGTTTTAAAACATGTAATCTTGTGCATTTAGTATGTTTAACATGATCATCAGCCATCACCTGTCTGTTCCTAAAAGCAGTTCTTACCACTCAGCAGAAACTGCCATTTCCCCTGCACCCCACCCCCTGCACCCCATTAAGCTTTCTGTCTTCATGGGTTTACCTGTTAGGGGCATTTCATATAAATGGAGTGATATGACTCATGACCTTTCATGACTGGCTCTCTCAGCTTGATATTTTCAAGGTCCACCCATGTTGTAGCATGTATTATATCTTCGTTCCCTTTCATGGATGAATAATATCCTATCATGTGGATATGCCATGTCTTATCTATTGGAAATGTGTGTCACTTTTACTTTCTGTGTAAGAGTAGCACTTTTTGTACTAATGTGAACAATAATGCAATGAACATTCATGTATAAGTATTTATTTGAATCCATTCACTGCCCATGCTAGAGTATACTAAGAATGGTATTGCTGGGTCCTGTGCTAGTTCTGGGTATAATTTATAGAGGAACTTCTAAACTTTTTTTCTATGGTGGTGGCATTATTTTACATTTCCACCAACAGTCATAGGGTTTTATTGTCTCCATGTTCTTGCCAGCACTTATTTTCTGACATTTTTTCCCCTTGTAGTGGCCCTCCTGATGGATATGTGTGGTGCCCTTCTGGTTTTGACCCTGGTGACCATGATGCCACATGCCTTTTCATGTGTGTTTGCTATTGAACCTAGTACTCGTTTTGTCTCAGGACAAAGAGAAAGGCTAAATTGTAGGCGGCAGTGAGGCTGTTTGATATTCAGTTCCCACTGGCACCTGGAAGCATGAGGCTTGTTAACTCATGCAGAGGACCCTTTCCCCACCCTAACCAGGCTCAGGGCTTGACCTTCACTCACTCTCCAGCAGTGTGCTTTTGTTCAGTGCACAGCCTGCCAAACTGGTACCTTAGCCCCAAGTGCTGAACTTCTAATGGGTGGCGGTGCCCGTGACTTGCAGGTGACTGACCAGCAGCACTGAGGGTTCCAAATCCCTTTCCAGCATGCAGGTCATTCCTGGATCACTAACAGAGCCTAAGGCCCAAGAAGGCATTTGTTCTCTCAGCAGCTTCACTTCACTCACAGGGCCAGGATGCAGGCAGGAAGCCTCGGACCTACCCTCCATAACAGAGCACTTGCCTAGCACACATGAGAGCCTGGGTTCAGTCCCAGCCCAGGTGTCGACCCTCTTCACTCTGAGCAGGGACAGCCTGTGGCTCCCCCTCTAGGTCCTCCTTGCCTTATGGCTCTACTACAGTTGCTGTTTCCTGAGTCTGGCTAGGCCACCCTCCTTTTAGTTGCTGTGCCTGGTATGTGGCTCTGAACAAAGCCTGAGGAGCTGCCTCAAGTTCTCCATTGACCACTTCTACTGTCCTTGGGCCTGCTTCCTACCCTTGCTACCCACTCCTTGGCTCCAGTGGGACCTACCAGTCTTGCCCTATTCCTCCGCTCCATGCAGTTGCTTGCCCACCTCACCCCCACAGACATCACACATATTTATCTGGCCCTAGTTTGCCAATGCTTGGATTGTTTCAAGTGAATTCTTTCTCCTAATCACATTGATTCTCCTTGTCTCTAGTTGCATGGGGAATTGCTGTCATGGCTCTTTCTCCGTCAATTTTGCAGCATCAGGCCTGTATGGTGGCAGATATCCCCAACACGGTGGCTCTTCCTATAAATCAGAACACACAGTGCAATCACAAAGCTGGGTAGGCAGGTGCTGCTGGTGGAGGGTGGTCCAAGCTTTAAATAACGGACAGCTGACCTACTGGGTTTCAATCTAAGCAGCTGGGTAACCTGGCTTCTGCTAGAGAAGAGCTCTCTGTGGGCTGGTCCCATGTCTCCACTGTGAGCTGCCTAAGTGTGGAAATCAGGTCAGACAGCCCTTGGGCAATAAGTCTGAAGCCTGGGTAAGGTGGGGCTGGATGGCTTCCACATGGAAAGAGGGCTAAAGAAAGCCTTTCTATATGCTGGCTCTCCTGGGAAGTGGGCAGCCGGGGACAGGCTGCAAGACTGGCAACATTCTGTACTCACTAAGTGGGGGCACACCAAAAGTTTGCTTTCTAATTTTTATTTTTTTCCAAAAACCTTGTAGGGAAAGCCGAACCATTGGAACATGTTTCTGTTCCTCTCACTTTCCCACATGCTAAAATGAGGGAATTCCCCTGGGGATTCGGGAGCCTCATCCACTCTGCTCCCTGTGGCCAGGGTGGAGTCAGGCTGTGGGATCAAGACCAAAGTAGATTCTGACTTTGCTCATCTCTGAGCTGCAGACAAGGTGGGAGGAGGCAGCCCTGTGGTAGAAGCTGAGCTTGGGCATGACTATGACTTATCCCTCGTCTTGGTACTCTGTAGCTGTGGACCTTAGGGAATCTGCTTAATCCTTCCTTGTGTCCTAACTGGAGATGATACCACCTTCCAAGAACCATCATGGGAGAACATAAGGCAGTGCATGAGAGCTCAAAGACTTACAGGATGGCTTGGGGTAGGGGAGGAGGTGGTAGAGGTGGGATGGATGGATAATGGTAGTGATGACCACAAGAGAAGGATAATGGGGTGGATGGTGATAGCAATAGTGGTGGGTCTTGTTTTGTTATTTTGAGACAGGTTACTGTGTAATCCAGGCTCCAGTCAGGCCAATAACTTAACTGTGTAACTTTTCAAGGCTGGCCTTAAATTTTCAACAGTTTCCATGCCTTAGTCTTCCAAATGCTGGGATTACAGGTGGGAGCCACCACTCTAGGCCATGATGTTTCTTAATAGGTGCTTGCTTTTCCTCTCTGAATTGTCTTTCCAAAAGCAGAGAAGGAAGGCTTTCCCGTCTCCTTAGCCTTGCCTGGGGTGCCTATAAGCCTTGCTCAGGAGCTTCACTAACACTCCTGGTTTCTATTTCAGGATATTGACTGGGTGCAGACAGAGAAGCACGTGTTCGAGCAGGCATCCAACAACCCCTTTCTGGTTGGCTTACACTCCTGTTTCCAGACAACGAGTCGGTAAGGAAGCAGAAAATTCTGTTGCTTTCTAATTAGAACTACCCAGAAGTGAGTCAGGCTGTGGTTTCAGATGTCCTTCACAGGGTTCCTCAATTGCAAGTATGGAGTCTTTAGGTCATCAGACTTACTTGTGGTTCTCATTGGCTGGTGTCATATTAGGTAAATTTCATACATCTGAGCTGATGGGATTCCATTTGTGAAATTTTTGTTGAAGGCATCCCTCTGAGTTCAGGTGCTGGATCTGGTATGGGGTGCCAGAGTAAGCTCCATGGTACTGCACTCATGCCACTAACCAAGTAGGAAAATAAGTTACTAAGTACTGACAGCATCACTCATAAGCTTTGGTATGAATGTTAGAATTCTGCTTCAAAGATGTTTGAGATCTAATAGTTTAAGATAATAATTCTATGCCACTTAGAATTTGGGAGACCAGTTGACTTTTTTTTTGGATTCATTGTTTATCCCTCAAGTCCCTGAAACTACCCCCTGATCAGTGATTCAGTCCCAGACACACTCGTCATATCCCTTGCTCAAGACAATGGCTTAGGGCTGGAGAGATGGCTCAGCGGTTAAGGCACTTGCTTCCAGTGCCTAAGGCCCCGGGTTCAATTCCCCAGTACCCACATATGCCCCTGGTGCTCTCCTCTCTCTCTCTGTCTCTCTCTCTCTCTGCATTTCTCTGCTTGAAAATAAATAAATAAAATATTAAAAAAAAAAAGACAATGGCTTATTGCACCACAAGGATAAAAATGGCAAAAGGAGCTGGGTGTAGTGTTGTATGTCTGTCATCCTAGCACTCAGGAGGTTAAGGCAGGAGATTCATGAGTTAGAGCCCAGCCTGGGCTACTCTGTCTCAAAAACAAACAAAAGTAGAAGGTGCTTGAGCAAATTCCAGAGGAAACTAAATACACACCTCAAAGTCCTGTCCCAAGTCCCCTTAATGACAAACTGTGACAACTCAGTTTTACTAGGAGCTGATCACAAAGGCATTCCTCTATCATACGCTGAAAGCTCTAACTCCCAGACGGTATTCAGCAAGCAGTCTACTTAGGACAATGGAGAAGAGACAGAGAAATCTCACAATCTTATGTCTATAAGCTAGGGACCAGGAAAGCTGATGGAGTCTGTAGGCTTGAGAGGGGGAGACCCCTAAAGATAGGCACCCAACAGTGACTCACTCCTCTCCTCAGTTGTGGGCCTGTGGACCTGTCGGTCCAAAGCACTAGCTTGAACTGGCCTTTCCCCAGACCTGCTGAGCATGCTGTACCCATTGTAGCCAGTGCTACCCCGTCTTCCTGTCAGCCACTGGGAATTCTGTAGTTGTCCTTTCCCTGCTTCTCACTAGCTCTGCTTTCTAAATGTGTCTCCAATTCTGCCCTTTCACCTGCTAGAAGCCTGACCACAGCCCCCTCAGGGTATCCAGTCACTACGGCTCCATACATTGTTGTTTCCACAGGGTAGAACTAAGCCATGTGTTAGAAGCACTAATCTGTCCTTCTGTCTTGTGGGAGTTCTTATTTTTATTCCCCAGTGGTCCCTAGGGGGATGCCAAGCTTCCTGTATGTGTGGAAAAGACTATTGTGTCCAGACCCTAGCATTCTCTGCACTCATCCTCAGCCCTTGCCTAATGGAGTCCTGCCTCCCCACCCTCTTTCCTCTTCTCCTGGAGCTGAAGCCACCAGAAAATCCAGCAGTTAATGGTCTCCTTTGTGTATTACCATTGCCCTGCCTCTACACTGTCCCAGCCCTGATCACATCTCCTGTGAGTAGGAAAATGCCTGAGGGAAGGCAGCCCAACTCAGCCTAGCCTAGTCCTGGAGTTCCCAAAGGGTGATATTTTATTAAAAAATGGTTTTGTTCTGATGTAAACTTGCAAGGATGTTGCTGATATAAAAAGGCCATGGTTCCAACCTCACATCCACCCAGGTCACCCAAAGTGCAGCCTATCTGCGCCTGGCCACAGGAAGCTCCCCAACAAGGGCCCAGGTGCAGAAATAGTGTTAGGACAACTTGCATGCAGCAGCCTTCAATGTCCACTGGTAGTAATTAATGTGCACATTGATTTCTCTGCCTTTTTTCTTTTTATCTGAATCTGGTCTACAGCCCTACGACCATGAACACACCTAATCTCCTTTGAATCTGTCACTGACTCTGGAAGCATCTGACATAGTTTGGCTGGGTTGTGTCTTGCCCCAGGTGTGTGTGTGTGTGTGTGTGTGTGTGTGTGTGTGTGTGTGTGTGTGTGTGTACATGCACACACATGTCATCAGTGAACATATATGCTGCCTATCTCCCCTTCTATTCATGAAGGCTATTCTGTGTAGTTTTGTCCCAAGCATTTGATTAATACCTGACACTTAGTAAGAAGTGATGGTTTAAGAGGAGAATTTAAAAAGATAATCGGGCTGGAGAAATGGCTCAGCAGTTAAGGCACTTGCCTCCAGTGCCTAAGGCCCTGGGTTCAATTCCCCAGGACCCACATAAGCCAGACCACAAGGTGGCCCTGTTTCTCTCTCTCTCTCTCTCTCTCTCTCTCTCTCTCTCTCTCTCTCTCTCTCTCTCTCTCTCTCTGTATCTCTCTGCTAGAAAATGAATAGGTAAAATATTTAAAAAATAAAAATAAAAAGATATAATCATGTTTCCTACATGTGTAAGATGGACATGTATAGATAGATCCCATGTGAGTTGTGAATGAATGTGGGAACCAGTAAGATGTTGCAACCTGATCTGAAATACAGGCAGCCAGGTATGCCAGTGGACTTAGGACAGACCCAGAGCTGGGGGTGGGCAGGATATCCTTTTGCCTAACAGACTGTATTTGTAGGTCTAGGAGAAGATTCCTTCCAACTGTTGTCTGTCCAGTCCCTCTTACGGTATTGAAAAGTAACTTAGAAGTCAAGAGAGATACCTGGAAACAGGTAGCTGAGGAGCATGCAGACCACACTGTGACAGGTCTCCCAAGAAAATTCCTTGCCCCACTTTGCTGTGCCTTGAAAGTTTTTGCTGACAGCAGTCTGAGCAAAGCCATAGCCCATGCTTCTAGGCCACGTGTCCCTGCAGGCACAACCCCTCTGTGCCTGTTTCCTCTGTGAAAGGAGATGGGATGTTCTGGAAAGTACTGTGGGCTTATCAGACATTTATAGCAAAGCTAGTTCCAGTCAATCTACTTAGAAATGTGAGCTCTGCTGTGGGAAGCCTTCCTTCTTGGTACTGAGTCTTTGCACCAGCAAATGGCAGCTTTGTGCACAGTCCAAGGGAAAGGAGACCGGCTGCTTTCTTGGTCAGACATGGTGGGAGGGCTGCTCATACTGCCCAGAAACCCTCACAGACCTTGTGCAGGGTGAAAGACAGAGCTACCAGGACACCCACACTACTGCCCATAAAATCCTAGAGGTGCCAGAGCAGCCATAACAGAAAATCCAGTTAGCTTCTGTCTGGTGTGAGCTATGCCTGCCTGCTTTGTCTCATCCTGCTGGCACAGAAACTGCAGGATTTGCAAGGACTTTCTCCATGAAACTCTTCCTGAGGTCTTGCATGAGCCTGTTGCTAGGGGCTGGATGAATGTCACTGTGTTCCAACTCCCAGCAGGATCCCACACAACAGGAAACTGATGAAACTGGGCAGGAAGCTGGTGCTCACTGGCAGCCAAGAGTGGAAATCTGGTAAATAAAACACAGCAGTTTCCACATGAGCCAGTGGCTATAAAGGGGCCTCTGGGGGGGGGGGGTAAAAGGATTTCTTTCTTCCCCAAACCTAGTAGTGCCTGTTCTGGCCAGCTATGCCATGTTGGCTGGGCGGCCCCATAGACCTCCTGATTACTCAGGTCAGCATGGACTTCAACACATGTGCTAGCTAGCACTCTGTGAAACAAGGGCAAGAGTGTTAAATACAAGGCAAGCATCTGTGTATAGTGAAGCTGCATCCATATCTACATATAGTCCCTTATAAACAGTAGCCATAACTAAAGTTAGCCAAAAATCTCCAAAACATGGTAACTGCTTTGGTTCAAGCTATTCCAAAAAAAATGTTGATCTGAATTACCAACCAAAATGACTCCCGATGTATCCTTCTGATTAAAGTGCTGCCTGAGGACATTTCTACGTAGAGGAACAAACTGTCACTTAAATGGTCACAGCTGGCTGGGGTGTTTCTCAGCCTGAAGTATGGGCTTCACATGTGCTGGCCTTGGGTTCAGTCCCTGGCAACAGAAAGAAAATAGCATTTAGTTAACTTTCCCTTCTGTTTGCTGCTATTATTTTTCTTTTTCTTAAAGGTGTGGACCTGCTTACCCTTTGTTCTGGGAAGAGCCTCCATAGACATCCTGTTGCAGTCAGCTTTCTAGTTGCTGCGCAGAAAGAACCCAAGCAAAAGCGGCTTGTAGAGGAATGGGTTTATTTGGCTTATGGAGTCTAGGGGAGACTCCATCATGGCAGGGAAAACGATGGCATGAGCAGAGGGGTGGATATCACCACAGCACTGCAAACAGCGGCAGGAAGGTGTGTCAAACACTGGCAAGGGGAAGCTGGCTTATAACCCCCCCCATAAGCCTGCCCCCGACAACACAGCTCTAGTGAGGTTGTAATACCAAACTTCCGTCAGCTGAGGATTGATCAATCAGAACACATTCATTTGTTTGTGGAGGACACCTGGATCAAACCATGACACATCCTGACAGACACTCGAAGAAACTCAATCAGCTAACATGGCTTCTAGGTGTTAGATGCTACTTCATCACACTGTCCTTTGTGTGTCATTTGTTATAAACAGCTATTTAAACCTGCCACAGTGCTGAGAGGGGGACAGTTTTTCTTCAGAGTACTTAGTGACTCCCCTAGAATATATTACAAATGTATCAGGTATATCCCAGAGGGCTGGCACCCAGACTGAGATGTGGGAGCAACTGAAGCAGGGCCACTGTGTGTGTCGGCAGGAGACAGATGGGAAAGGAGCTCAAGCTTAGCTTATGGGCATATGAACAGCCACAGGGGCTCTTGTAGAGTGGTAGTCTGGGGACAGGTGCTGGCCTTGCTCCCATGATGGTCTGAAGTGAAGAATAGATTATTAGCAACAGCAGCCAGGGGACCTGAGTCCCCTAGCCTTATAGAACCTTTATGGTCCCCCAAGAGTGAATTAGTTGGACTTGGGAAACACCTGGGCTGGGCTAGATACAGAGAGCATCCAGTCAGTGGGGAAGGTTGACATGATAAGAACCAGCAAAGGTGACCTAATAGTGAGCAGAGCTAAACTGGTCCACCCCTCACGGGGTTGTGTCTGAGGTGGCATGGACAAAGGTGTTGGAAGGAAACAGGTTCTCACAGTGGCCTCAGTGTTGGCAGGACCAAATTGCAGGAAGTGACCAGTGGGCTCTAAGGAGGGAGATACCTCCCTCCTGGGGAAGGTGAATCAGGCTTCACTAGCCCCACTCCCATCCCCACCCCTGCACTTGCTGGCATCACGCTATGAGCCCAGAATGGAAAGAGCTTACATTGAGTGGCAGCTGTGGAGTTAAGCGTGGGAGCCATGTCAGCCTTAGTTCTGACAGCATGACGTCTCAAAAGCCTGATTTTGCTCACTTTTGTCTGGAATGCCTTAAGTGGTTCTAGAGCAGCCCCAGTACAGGCAGCTACAGGATGGCTTCAGCCGCTAGATAGGTTCTAGCTAAGAGAAGGGTTCTTCCAGGCATCATGTGAATTGTGGCTCACCAGGGAGTGTAGGTGTTTCAGGGATGGGTGTTTTTGTTAAATGTGGACTCTGTGCCATCTTAGAAACACTAAGGGCAGTTGTTGGCAAGTTGTCACCAATAAGCCCTGAGCAGTGAGGGGCACTTGGGGACCCTGCCTCTGTCCACAGATGTGTATTCCACTTTGGGGCTTGTTGCCCACTGCCTGGAACCACACAGAACCCTCCAGTGAGAAGGATTTATTGTCCCCAATCAGGAGGTGACAAGTTCCTCTTAGAATAAGATAGTTTGGGTATATTATTGCTGTATGGAGATCACACTTTCCAAAGCCAGGTCCTCAGCCTTAGGTGAGGACCTGGTGGCCTCCCCTCTAAAGGTGATTGTGTCATAGTAGGTGGATATGAGCTCAGTGTGTTGCAGCTCCCTCTCTCCCTCCAGAGTACCAGAGTGGAATACCTTGTCCTGGGACAGTACCTTGTACCACAGGCTCCACTGGGAAGTAGGGTTTGTATTATTGGAAGTAACTTTCAGGATGAGCCCTGAAAATGTGCTGTCGTAGTCAGCCACACACTGCTGTGATGAATCTCCAATCCAGGCACAGATTATGGGAGGAAAGGATTTATTGAAGCTATAGATTCAGAGAAAGTTCCATAATGGCAAAAGAGGCTAGCCTCCTTTCACAGGTCCCAGCAAAGAGAAAAACCTATCACCAGCACCACACATACAATAGCAAACGGGTGGGGGGAAGGGGAGAAATCTCCTTCCCCCTTTATATAGCCTTAGGGTGTAGGTCTTACAGCCCTATCCCAGACTTAATGGCTTCCTGAGTCTCTGAAATTTTCTTCCTACACTCCCCACACAGGAAGGGATGTTAATTTCTAGCTCTCCTGAGCTTCCTTACATCCTGTTCCCTACTAAGAGGCTGCCTTCCGGTAAACATCCTCAGAGACCCACCCAAGATATAATTAAAAGATCAAGTTGACAACAAAACTTAACCACAAGTCCACCCCTTGCCTTTGTGTTATATATGCTCTCTCTCTCCCTTCTTCCCTTTCTCCCCCCACCCCCTCTCTCCCTCTCTTCTGTCTTCTTTAGGTACTGGAAGTTAAACCTAGTGCCTCATACATGCTAGGTAAACTCTACCACTGAATTATATTCCCAGCTCTCTTTCTTTAATATGCGTGTGCACGAGTTTGTGTGTGTGTATAGCTACACTTATGTGCACACGCATGTAGAGGCCAAAAGACAGTAAGAAACACTGTCTACTTTTTTTTGTGTGTGTCTGTGTGTTCATGCATGTGTGTACATGCATATGTGTGTACATGCACGTAGAGGCCAGAAGTTGATGTCAGGCTTCTTCACCTTATTTACTGAGACAGGTTCTTTCACTTGAATCTAGGGCTTGATGATTAGTTAGTCTAGCTAGCCATCTTGCCCTGAGGATCCATCTCCACTTTCTGAGAGCTGGGATTACAAATGTGTCTCCATGCCCATCTGGTATTTATGAACTCTAGTTCTCACGTTTGCCCAACAGTGAGCTTTATTCACTGAGCTATCTCATACCCCACCTTTTTTTGACACAGGGTCTCTCACTGGCCTGGAGCTCACCAACTAGGCTGGGCTGGCAGACCAGTGAGTCCCAGGAATCTTCATGCCTTTGCCTTCATAGTGCTGTCATTACAGTGCACACCACCACATTCAACATTTTTCTCTATTTTTTAATTTATTTATAAGGAGGGGATATGGACACACCAGGGCTTCTTGCCACTGTAAACAAACTCCAGACACAGGTGCCATTGTGTGTCTGGCTTTATGTGGATACTGGAAGCTCAAACCCAGGTTGTCATGATTTGCAAACAAGCCCCTGCACCTTTAACTACTGAGCCATTTCTCAAGTCCCATTCAACATTTTTTTTGAGGTAAGGCTGACCTGGAATTTACTATGTAGTCTCAGGGTGGCCTCGAACTGATGGAAATCCTCATATCTCTGCTTCCTAAGTGCTAGGATTAAAGGTGCCACCATGCCCAGCTCAACATTTTTAAAAATATTTTTTATTTATTTGAGAGAGAGTGAATATGTGTGCAAGAGTCTTCTGCCTCTGTAAATGAACTCCAAGTGTGTGTGCCATTTTGTGCATCTGGCTTCACATGGGTACTGGGAAATTGAACCCAGGCCATCAGCCATTCATCTCCAGCCCCCATTCAACATTTTTCACATAAGTTCTGGAGATCAAAGTAGGTTCTCTTACCTCTAAGGTAAGTATTTTGCTGACTTTTTATTTGTAAGTTATCTCTACAACCTCCTTCATCCTTTTTGTTTTTTGTTTGTTTCTTTGTTTTTTCAAGGTAGAGTCTCACTCTTCCCAGGCTGACCTGGAATTCACTATGTAGTCTCAGGCTGGCCTCAAACTCACAGTGATCCTCCAACCTCTGCCTCCTAAGTGCTAAGAACACCTGACTTCCTTTATCCTTTTTTTAAGAGAGAGTCTCTTAAAGGCACAAGTCTTTAATCCCAGCATTCAGGAGGCAGAGGTGGGAGGATTGCCCTGAGTTTGAGGCCAGCCTGAGACTACATAGTGAATTCCAGGTCAGCCTGGGCTAGAGAGATGCCCTACCTCAGGGGGGAAAAAAAGAATAAAAGAATCTCACAGTGCAGCCCAGGTTGGTCTTGAATTTGTGATCTTCCTGCCTCAGCCTCCTGAGCTAGGGTTACAGACATGAGCCACCATCCCATCTAATTGTACATTTTCTGAATGGTAACATTCTCCTAAGCCCTTTAATGGCTACTTGGCTATCCTTTTTTCTGAGTCACTTTGTTTCTCTGTTAGGCACTGTGTCTAACTCCAGAAAGAGTTATGGGACTTGCTTCCTTTGATATCTGAGACCCCAGATCATGCTGATACTCTGACAGTTCATGACATGCTCTACACTTATCCCCAGAGACATCTGAAACAATTTACCCCCTTCCTACCCCTAGAGATATAATCTTCCTGTTGGACCAGTCTTGTCAGGTTTCCTTGTCTGTCTCTTCAGAAAACTGAGCTTTTCCAGGTTAGGGAGTGTGGGGTCTGATTCCCTCCTACCCACTGTGTACTGCTCCTGGTTTGTATCTCTAGTGTGGTGGGGCTTTGATCCTCACCTTGTTCTCTTTGGGCTTCAGTTGGGGGGTCTGGCCTCTTGTTTTCTCCTTTGTCTATTCTGGGATGACTCCTTGTCTTCCCCCTGCCTTTCCTCTTGGGATGGCTGTCTTCTTCTGAGGCCATCCACTGGGGACAGGCAGGACCTAGAAATGAGGCCCCCAGATGAGGGTTCCAAGCTTACCTGTGTCATCTAATGTTGAGGATATGTGACCTTCAGAAAATCATTTTACTTCTGGTGCCTCAGTGTTCCCGTCCATAAAATAGGAGTAAAATGTAGAATTTACCTCATAGTCTTTTAGCAATGAGTTAATACACAAAGTGAGAGCTATAAAAACTATTGTTTTATTATTACTATTTATACCAGGACTAAGCAGACTTCAGATAGTATGTTCATGTTTCTTTTGAAAGAGTCTGTTCTGAGAAATGTGTTGTTTGACATCATAACATGCTTATAAACACTGATTATGATGTTATAAGGCACTTCCATTTCAGGACCACCATTCCACATGTTACTCATGACTGTTTCCTTTTCACTTTCTTGGGCAATATGGTCTTTGTTTAAGCTACTTGCTCTGTTACAAAAGGAACCACAGGCAAGTGTGAAAAATGTGCATGGCAGACAGGCAGGATGGTGCACTTGTAGTCCCAGTATTGAGGAGGTAGAGACAGGAAGATCCCTGGGACTCGCCAGCCAGTTTAGCCTAATTGACAAGCTTCAGGCTAATGAGACCTTGTCTCAAAAAAGGTAGGTCAAGCATGGTGGTGTACGCCTTTAATTCCAGCACTCAGAAGGCTAAGGTAGGAGGATCTCTATGAGTTTGAGGCCAGCCTGGGGCTACAGAGTGAGTTCTAGTTCTTGGGCTACCTTGAAAAAAAAGAAAAAGAAAAAAGGTGTACAGTACCTGAGGTTGGCCACCACACACATGTACATGAATATACATACACACAAAAAGTCATAAAGCCAGACATGGTTGGGCACACCTTTAATCCCAGAATTTGGGAAGCAGAGGTAGGAGGATCGTATGAGTTCAAGGCTACCCTGAGACTACTTAGTGAATTCCAGGTCAGCCTAGGCTAACTTGAGACCCTACCTTGAAAAAACAAACAATAACAAAAAAAAACTTAGTATATGATTTCCATTGTTTGTTTGGTTTTTGTTGTTGTTTTTGGTTTTTTTGGTTTTTGGAGGTAGGGTCTCACTCTAGTCCAGGCTGACCTGGAATTCCCTTGTAGTCTCAGGGTGGTCTTGAACTCATGCCAATCCTCTTACCTCTGCCTCCCAGTGCTGGGATTAAAGGCGTGTGCCACCATGCCCAGCCCATTGTTTTTTTTTTGGACGGGACAATTGGGCATTCACGTGACCACATGGTTAGCCAGAGAGGTTCAGTCCAGCATGCTCTTTTAGGAACCAGGAGATGGAAGATTTATGGTATCCTTCCCATATCGGCTCTCACCCTCTGCTGGAGGCTCTTGTGAGCAGCAAAGTTGGGCTAGACAGAAGGAAGCTATTAACCCAGATGTCCTCAAGATGCCCTCGACAAGGCATGCCTGGGAAATTGTGTGTGAACTGAATTTTGAAAACTGTATCTTACTAAATACAGAAAAGATCTTATCAGTAAAAGAAACCACATGGTCAGTGTTTGGAACATTCCCAATTCCCAACCAAACTCACATGATGGTACCATTGAAGCTTGGATACTTCCTCTGCCCTGACCTGTGTCCTGACCCACCCCCCCAACCTCTTACCCACTTGGAAGGCTAGTGGCATCTAGGCTCATTGTGGCTGACCCCCTGTAGACCTGCAGCATTGTCCCCAAATAGGAGTTTGTGTCCCTACCTGGTATCCAGGCTGCAACCCTGAGTCAAACACATTGCTATCCTCTTCTCTGGTGTCCATTCCACCACCAAGTCTGTTCAGTTCAGCCCATCCCCTCCTCACTGCCTCGTCTGTAGTCCATACTGTCCTCCTTTCACGGGGGTTGGATCCCCTTGTTCTTGAGCTGCCCACTCTTACCTCCCTGGGGTTGATCTACACACAGGGATAGAGTACCTGCTCCTATTAGGTTCCCTCAGCCCATCTGACCTTGCTTTGCCTCCAGGGCTTGCAGGTCTTTGCTCTCTCCTTACCCCATGCTCTGTCCAGGCCTCTGCTCCTTCCCTGATCACCTATCCACTACTGTCCCCAACCATAGTGGGTCTCTGGCCCTCCCTGCCTTATCTCAACCTTCTTAACTAGACATTCCTAGCACCATTGGGAGCACAAGTAGAGATGAAATGAGTGAATGAATATCCTAAGTCTGTTTCTTCTTTTCCAAAAACCTTGGTGTCATAACCAGCCACACCCATCATGATCTTTGACCACAAGACGCAGATATGGGGCTCTGAAACAGTGCCTCACACCTTACTGACCCAGGCACTAAGCTCAGCCTCCCTTTCAGCCTGGGTTTTTTTCTGGGAGTTTCCACTGACTCTGGTAGCATTGATCAAGCGTTGATCTAAAGTGAGGCTGAAACATGCTGTGTGGTGCTAGTTGAGAATTGGTCTAAAGTGAGGCTAATACATGAACCCTGATCACCCCTCTCTCCTGCCAGGTTGTTCCTGGTCATAGAGTATGTCAACGGGGGGGACCTCATGTTCCACATGCAGAGGCAGAGGAAGCTTCCAGAGGAGCACGCCAGGTGGGTATGGGCTACCAGGCATGGGTGGCTTGGGGACCTTCCTTAGGAGGTCAGCAGTGAAAGGAAGGAGGTGAAGATTGGGGAGAAAATGGCAAAACCAATGCAACTTTTCCTCCCAAGGAGTGAAGAATTCCAAAGCCTCTGAGGGGTGGCCTCCCCCCTCTCAAGCCATTCAACCAGGAGAACAGACAGGCTTTTAGAGCTGTTTTTACAGGGACATCTTGGTTTTATCCTTTTCCAAGTTTCCAAAATTTGAGAGCAAGTTTGAAATTACTTCAGTGATAAAACTTGGCAGGCATCATGAGATAATTGTTACAGATGTCTCTGCCTGGGTCTGTCTGTCCCTATATTTTCCTTGCTGCCCTCTCATAAAGGCTAGGGGATCAGATTTCAACTCAGGTGGCCCCTTCCAGTTTTCCTTAGCTTTCCCTTTTCCTCACCTGGAAAACAAAACCCAAGAGGTTCTGTGAGTCACCTTGCCTCACAGGGAAAGGTGGGCAAGTCAGGAACAGCTCATGCCCACTCACTCGCTTTTTATAAAACTCGTGATGAAATACACATGACATGAAAGTTACCATTTCAACCATTTAAGTATATATAGCTCAGTGGTGTTAAGCCATTCACACTGTAGCCTCCCCCACACACAACCTCTTCATCTCCCCAGCCCTAGATGATACCCAGCTGACTCCAGGGACCTAAGTAGAATCATGCAGTATTGTCTTTTTGTATCTGTTTCACATGGTGCGATGTCTTCATGGTTCACTATGTAATTTGTGTCAGAGATGCTTTTTTTTGGAGAGGGGCTGGGAAGATGACTTAGTGGTTAAAAGGTACTTGCTTACAAAGCCTGCCAGCCCAGGTTCAATTCCCCAGCTACCCACATAAAACCAGAGGCATTCAGTTGTAGCAGCAAGAGACCCTGGTATGTGCATGTGTGTGTACATACACACACCCACATGCAAATAAGTATATTTTTTTGAGGTAGAATCTCACTCTAGAACAGGCTGACCTGGAACTCACTCTATAGTTCCAGGCTGGCCTCAAACTCACAGTGATCCTCCTACCTCTGCCCCCCAAGTACTGAGATTAAAGGCATGTGCCACCACGCAGATAAATGTTTTTCATTAAAAGAATCTTTTTCAAGCCAGGCGTGGTGGCGCATGCCTTTAATCCCAGCACTCAGGAGGCAGAGGTAGGAGGATCACCATGAGTTCAAGGCCAGCCTGAGACTACATAGTGAATTCCAGGTCAGCCTGGGGTAGAGTGAGACCCTACCTCGAAAAACCAAAAAAAAAAAAAGACTCTTTTTCTTTTAAAGGTTGGATGTAATGGGCATGGTGGTTCATACCTATAATCCCAGGCTGAAGTAGAATTGCCATGAGTTCAAGACAAGCCTGGGTTATAGAGTGAGTTCCAGATTATCCTGCGCTAAAGTGAGAATAATCTGCCTTAAAGGGGGGGGGCTAGAGAGATTGCTCAGTGGTTAAGGCACTTGCCTATAAAGCAAAAGGATCTAAGTTCAATTCCCCAGTACCCATGTAAAGCCAAATGCACAAGGTGGCACATACTGTATCTGGAGTTCATTTGCAGTGAGTGGGGCCCTGACATGCCCATTCTCTCTATATATATGTCTCTTTATCTCACTCTCAAATAAATAAATAATTTTTTAAAAAGGTTAGGGCTGAAGAGTTTGCTCAGTGGTTAAGGCACTTGCCTGCAAAGCCTAACCACCCAGGTTCAGTTCCCCAGTACCCATGTAAAGCTAGATGCACAATGTGGCACATTCATGTGGAGTTCATTTGCAGTGGCTAGAGGTCCTGGCGCACCCATTCTCTCTGTGTGTCTGTCTCTCTTCTCTCTTGTCTTTCTCTGCTTGCTTGCAAATAAATAAATATTTTAAAAGGTGAGATAATATTCTATTGTCCAGATAAACATTCTTTTTAGCTTCCGTCTCTTACAACTCCTCCTCCTCTTCTTCAGTGGGACTCACTGTGTGGCCCAGGCTTGCCTTAAACTCGAAATTCTCCTGCCTCAGCCTCCTGAGTGCTAGGATCGCAGGCGCATAAACCACACCCTACTCACGTCCTTTATTACTGGTTGCTTCCACATTTTAACTAATGTGAATACTTCTTTTTCTTTTTGAGCTTTTAAAAAATATTTTATTTATTTTAGAGGAAATACAGTCATGTCTACACCTCTTGCCACTTCAAACGAAATCCATGTGTTGCACCGCTTTGTGCATCTCTCTTTATGTGGGTAGCTGAGGAATCAAATCTGCACTGGGATGCTTTGCAAGCAAGCAACTGCAACTGCTGAGCCAGCTCCCAGCCATTTGCTTTTTTTTTTTTTTAAATTAGCTTCCAAAGTAATGGGGTTCATTAGACATTTTCATTTTCTTTTTTTTTTTATAAGCAGTTCAAGGGGGGAGATTGGGTATGTCAGGGCCTCCAGCCACTGCAATTGAACTCTAGTTATGTGCATCTGGCTTTATATGGGTATTGGGGAATCAAATTCAGGTTGTTAGGTACTGCAAACAAGTACCTAACTTAACCACTGAACCATCTCTCCAGCCCCAACATTTTCATTTTCATATAGACTTTGTTCTTATTGGTCCTCCTCTCCTACTTTCAATTCTTTGGGGTATATGTGGACAAGTCAAATTTCTGAGTTGTGTGTTTGTTCTATTCTTCATGATTGAGGTTTTTTTCCCCCTAGTGCTGAAGATCATACTCAGGGTCTCTTGCATGCTAAGCAAGCACTTTCCCATTGAGTTGCATCTGCTCCTGATGTTTATGCATGGAGGGGCCTCCCTGCTGTCTTCCCGAGTAGATGTCCCATTTGACATTCCCACCAGTGGTGCACAGGGCAGTTTTCCACATCCTCATTTATGCTCTAGTTGTTCCGCAGTAGTCATCCTGGAGGGTGAGAGGTGGAATCTCACTGTACTTTAGATTTACACTCCCTGGGCATCTTGGGAGGCTCTGTGTGCACTAGTACACTAGCCCCTGGCTGGCTGCCAGCCACTGTCCTGCTGACCACAGAATGTCCCACCCCAGGTTCTATGCTGCTGAGATCTGCATTGCTCTCAACTTCCTTCATGAAAGGGGTATCATCTACCGGGACCTGAAACTAGACAACGTCCTCCTTGACGCAGATGGACATATCAAGCTGACAGATTATGGCATGTGCAAGGTGTGTGCCTCACCAGTCCCCCCAGCATACCTGCCTTGCCCTTGTCTCACTGACTATACCCAGCTCACTGGGGCATGAAAGGCCCCTCTCTGTAGCTGTCCCAAGTTAGTGTTCTCTGCAACATGTCTCCCTGTGATGGGCCCTTTGCGTGGGATTCACCACCTCTCCCTGGCAACTTTCCCTACAGGAAGGCCTGGGCCCTGGTGACACAACAAGTACTTTTTGTGGAACCCCGAATTACATCGCCCCGGAAATCCTTCGGGGGGAGGAGTATGGTGAGTACGTGGTACTAAAAAGCAGATGGATGTCTCTCAGAAGCCTTCCCTCCCAGGTGATGCTTACTCAGAGTGGGGATCCACCCAGCCCACCTTTCTGAGGGTCCTGGCCCAGCAAGCAGGGAGAAATTTATATCCAAATACTCCATATTACACCCAAATCAGCACTCACACACCCCCTGCTGTTTCCTCAGCCCCTCTTCTGAGTGTGCAAACTTTCCTGGAGGACCCTGGACAGGTTCCTGTTACCAAAGAGTCCTAAGGCCAGGGAGGAAGAAAAGATACTTGAAGCCCCAAAGTTAAGTCCAGGGCACCTGAAGCCAGTGGGCACTGGCTGTGTATCGGTGAGAGAAATGGGGTATCACTGGGGATGGCAGAAGTGCCTCAGTTAGGGCCTGACACAAGAAGGCAGCCAGGGTACCCCTCAGACAGCATAGAGCATGCTTCTGCTACTCCTCCTCTGGTGTGTGTGCACCATGAGGAGTGTGTGTACACCATGAGGGGTGTGTGCTTCTGTGTATAGTGTGTGCACCGTGAGGGTGTGTGCTTTTTTTTTTTTTTTTTTTTTTTTTTTTGGTTTTTTGAGGTAGGGTCTCATTCTAGCCCAGGCTGACCTGGAATTCACTATGTAGTCTCAAGGTGGCCTTTAACTCATGGAGATCCTCATGAGTGCTTGGATTAAAGGCATGTGCTACCACGCCTGGTTTGAGGGTGTGTGCTTCTGTGTGTAGTGTGTGTGCACCATGAGGGTGTGTGTTTCTGTGTGTGGTGTATGTACACCATGAGGGGTGTGTGCTTCTGTGTATAGAGTGTGTGCACCATGAGGGGTGCGTGTATGGTATGTATTATAATATAATGGATGTTTATATCCACCTGGATGGTGCATGTGGCATGCAGTGTTTGCTGTACATGCAGGCTGATCTCTGTGTGTACATATGTAGGCATGTGTACAGGTTCCTTGGTTGTATGTGCATGCCCACAGAGCTGAAGGCAGCATCTCCCACTTCTCCAATCATCTTCTGTACAAACTTATTATTTCAACATTTGAAAAAATACAGAGAAGGATACCCACCTCGAAAACAAAACAAAAAATAATCAAAACAGTAAATGGAGAATAAATTGCAAAAAAGTATTTTGTTATCTCAAAGAGGTTTTATAAACTTAAAAGAGCCAGGCATAGCCGGGCGTGGTGGTGCACGCCTTTAATCCCAGTACTCGGGAGGCAGAAGTAGGAGGATTGCTGTGAGTTTGAGGCCAGCCTGAGACTACAGAGTGAATTCCAGGTCAGCCTGGGCTAGAACGAGACCCTACCTCGAAAACCCAAAAAAAATGCCAGGCATGATGGTGCACGCCTTTAATCCCAGGACTTGGGAGGCTGGGGTAGGAGTATCACCATGGGTTTGAGGCCAGCCTGGGACTACAGAGATATTTCCAGGTCAGCCTAGGCTAAATTAAGACTCTACCTCAAAAAAAAAAAAAAAGAGAGAGCAGGAACTAGGGCCTGGAAAGATTGCTCAGTGGTTAGAGGCACTTGCATACAAAATTTTCCAGCAGCCCAAGTTTAATTCCTAAGCCACGCATATAAGCTATACACAAAAAGTGTCACAAGTGCCTGGGGTCTGTTTGCATCAGCAAAGTCCCAGCACACCCATACACACATACAAATGTTTTTTTAAGCAGGGCATGGTGACATACACTTACAATCCCAGCACTGAGGACGCTGGTTGCAAGTTCAAGGCCAGTCTAGACTACAAGTCAAGACTATCTCATAAATAAAAGCAAGACCAAGGGAGGGTTCATTTTTTGATTCAGTCTGTGTTTGTGTATCGAAGAAGATGTCCCAACAGAGCTGAAGAGCCAAGCAGCAGCTTGGGAACCCCATGGTACATGTGGATGAGTCATGACCCACATGCACATTACTGCAACTCATAAGGAAATGTACAACCCAGCACCGTAGATGAAGGCAGACCCAGATGCCCAGAGACAGACACCGACTCCCTCTGTCACATTCATATTTGTCATGACTGAGCATGTCAGACAAATCAAGATGGCTCCCTGACCACCAGCTTGCAAAGACCCTTCCCATCTGACATCTGCCTGCTCTCCCCCACAGGGTTCAGCGTGGATTGGTGGGCGCTGGGCGTCCTCATGTTTGAGATGATGGCCGGGCGCTCCCCCTTCGACATCATCACTGACAACCCCGACATGAACACCGAGGACTAC
Source organism: Zapus hudsonius (assembly GCA_004024765.1). Lineage (NCBI taxonomy): Eukaryota > Metazoa > Chordata > Mammalia > Rodentia > Dipodidae > Zapus > Zapus hudsonius. Next base: position 17,012 of record PVHP010000108.1, on the reverse strand, counting down.
CTTTTCCAAGGTGCAGAGCCCAGTGTCCCCAGCTCCCTTCTCACCCCTTAGTTTACTTTCTTCCCTTCTTAGCCTGGACTGGTGCCTCAGAGCCACAAAAATACAAGTGGAACTATTTCTCCAGAAGCCTGTTCCCATAGTAGTTTACAGGGTACTGAAAGTGGAGGGGAGGTGGATGTGGGGGTTCATATTGCTGTGGATCACTTGGAAAGAAACCACACTTGTTTAGCCCAAACTCCCTTCTGCCTAGCCAAGCACATTCTCTGTGAAGGCAGGTGTGTAGGCTGTCCCTCGGCGCCCTCTGGTGGCCAGTGTGCAGAGATTTCCAGGTACCTAGATGGTGAGGGAGGAGTTGTATGAGTGAGGGACCAGAGTAGCCTCTGGGACAGGAAAGGCTTCAGGGCCACAAGCCAACCCAAAGCTCCTGCTCAGAAATGGAGTTTACACCAGGTGTTATGGAAGGCCCTGTAATCCCAGATACTCAGGAGGTTGGCAAGATGGTCTCATATTCAAAGCCAAGGGGGCTACATAGTGAGACTCTATCCCAGAAACAAGAAAGGGTTCAGGGGCCCTGCAGGCTGCCAGGCAGAGAAGACATGGCTGAGGAGGATTCTCACGTGGCTCCCATCCTTGCAGTTATCCTGGAAAAGCCAATCCGGATCCCCCGATTCCTCTCTGTCAAAGCCTCACACGTATTGAAAGGATTTTTAAATAAGGTACGGGTACGCCCTGGTCATGGTGACAGAATGATCCATTGGTTGTCCCCCTGATCCCAAGCTGTCCTTGGGATGGGGTGGGGGCGCTATAGTCTCTCCACTGCTCTGGCCTTTGTTCGCTGTCAACTGTCAGCCTGCCCGGGTATGAGTTTGAATTTCTGCTTTGGTATTGGAGCTCTGCATTCAGAGTGTCCTGTTTTTATTGATACTTGAACCCAATCAGGGAAAGAATACCAACTGAGGGAAGGTAACACTCAGCTGGATACAGGAAAGCAGCTAGGGGTAGTGTGTTCCCTTGAGGAAGTCAGGTTACCCTGTTGAGTACAGGTTGAATTAGGGGCTTCATTGGGGCATCTGATTCATCCTTGTTTGAATTCTGATCTCAGGACCCCAAAGAGAGGCTCGGCTGCCGACCACAGACTGGGTTTTCTGACATCAAGTCCCATGCCTTCTTCCGTAGCATAGATTGGGACCTGGTAAGTGCTAAGAGACCACTCACTATCTCCATGCGGTATGTGAACTTGGGTGCGTGTTGTATGGGTCTGGGCCCAAAGAAACCTTCTTTGGTATTGGTTTTCAAAAGCTGCCTGGTCTTCATCTGTCCCATCACCAGTTAAGTATAACTTATAAAAATATGTACTTTTGAGGGAAAGATAGATGAGTTCATTGAGTAAATGCAGAGCTTAGCCAGCTCCAGGCAGTGGGTGGTCCTCCCCACTTCCCACCCTGAGTTTTCCAGAGAGCCCATAGCCAATGCTGATGGCTACACCCCATCCCTGGGCTCAGAACAGGATCTTGTCCATAGGGCCAGTTACTTTCTATTTAGAAGGTTGGGAGGGAGCTGCAGGCAGTCAGGATAGGAACTATCCCCCAACCTACAGCTCTTTCAAGCTGGCTTCATTATTCCTCAGTCAGAACCCAATGTGCTATTCCTCAGAGCTCGGATACTTAATCAATATTCCCAGCATTGGCACTTGTTGAAAACTTTGTGAGCTTTTCCTTTCATTCTGTGACTCTGGCAGCATGAGAGAGAAGCAATCAATTAATGTCTAACCCAGATCCTCACAATGCCTGACCTAGCTGGGCCCAGTGGTGGCATCATGCCCTACAGATTTATCCCAGTCCCAGAGCCCCCCACACCCACACTGTCCATGTGCTGACCTAGCAGAACCATTTCAGGTGCTCAGTAGAATGCAGGGAGAGTCCCATACTTGCATTCTCAGCCATCTTCCAACTACCTTTTCTTGATAGGCTTGGCTCAGTTTAGGCTCTGACCCAGCAAGGCCCAATCCCCTCCTCTGCCTCTGACCATAGACCCCAGCATGGCCCCAGAAGCAATGTGACCCTCACCTCATCTCTGACCACTCTTGCTTCATCATGAGTGGGTAGACATAATATACAAACAGTGTCTGATCTCAGGACAGCCCCCTCCACATTGGACATCCAGGTGATTCTGAGTGATTTGAGTGGGGGGGGGGGTCTGTGTTCCTAGAATGCACACAAGCACATTGGTTTTGAACACATCCCCAAGGTGAGCAGCCATTACCACAGTCACATCCAGAACCTTTATTCCCCAGCCCAGGAGACCTTATGCCATTGGTGGTCACCCTCTGCCCATCACTCCTAATGTTTAGTAATGTATAGGACTCCCCAGCACTCCCATCCTAGGTACTTCTCCCCACCTCCATTTGCACCCCAGCATCTTTGTCCAAGCATAGAGCTATTGTGGTCTGGTTTTACTCTTCCCACGGGCCTCTTGCCTTGTCTCCCTGCGTCTTCCTCTCAGACTTCTCAGAGCTCCTTTGGCTTCCAGCACACCAGGCATACTGCTGCCACAGGGCCTTTGCACAGCTGCAACCTGCCCTCAGGCTGGACTCCCAGGGCCCTCAACATGCAGAGCACAGGCTGACCTCCACCCCAGATGCTGCGATCAGTGGCCTTATAGATGTTATTCTAAGGAAGCACCTGCTATCTCTGTCCTCTTGGCCTAGGACAAGAGCTGACTCCAGTGTGACATTGCGCCAAGAGTGAGTGTGGGCAGGCCTACTACTCAAAGCATCAGACAGCCCCAGGCTGGAGGTCTGGTGGCTGCAGAGGAGCCTTGAAAGTATCACTGGGGGCCTGGAAGTGAGGAGAGGATGGCCCTGACCTGTGGGAGTGCTCAACAAACTGGGACAGCCTCGGGTCTAGCAGGAAGTGGCCTGCAGAGCTCTGGGCAGAGTTCAGCTCCAGGTTTCCAATCTGTTCTTGCTATTTAAGATCAGCATCTGGCTGATAGCTGGATCTCAGTTCTCAGAAACAAGTCTGATCCAGCCTAGGAGAGCCACAGATCTGAGTGAGGAAATGAGTAAGTGAGGGAGTAAAGAAGGGTAAAGAAAGTGAATTAATGAGAGCAAGTGAATATACTATAGTCCAGTCTGCTGCTAAGACAGAAGACCTGACGAAACAGTAACTTACAAAGAACAAGTTGATCCTTGTGGTCTGGGAGCACTTTCCACCTCTAAGATGGCACCTTGAACCCTTGTCCTCGGTGGGACAGGAGACCACTGCTCCTCACAGACCCCCACCTGCAGCCTTGGCTTTCTCAGCAACACTGCTAACCTGCCAGACCCTAACTCCTGACCCAGACCTAACCTTGCCCCCCAGCAGATCCCAACAGAACTTTGGGGTCACACTTGGCTATCTCCATTAGCTGTATACCAAGATGAGACCAAGGGAGGTTCCTTGCCATGTGCATCATGGTGCCACTTGGCACCTTTGTAGGTGCTCAGCCTTTCCTCCTCTTGGGTATTGGCCACTTGCAAAGGCGCACTAAAAGCTGTGATGATCCTCACTGCTGTGGTGCATTCTCTGCTGAGCAGCACTGGAAGACCAGAGGGTTGATTTCTAAATAATAGTAAGAGACTAGAGATGACAACCTATCACAAGGAAAGTCCTGAGAGCCCCAACAGGGCAGAGGACAAACCTTTAGTACATACTTTTCTTTTTTCTTTTCTCTATTTTGAGGTAGGATCTCACTCTAGCCCAGGCCCAGACTGGCCTCAAACTCACAGCAGTCTTTATTCCTCAGCCCTCCTGAGTGCTAAGATTAAAGGTACGAGCCACCACACCTGGCCTTTTAAATTGCAAGACTTTTTTTTTTTTTTTTTTTTGGTTTTTCGAGGTAGGGTCTTGCAATTTAAAAGGCCAGGTGTGGTGGCTCGTACCTTTAATCTTACTCTGTAGCCCAGGCTAACATGTAATTCACTATGTAGTCTCAGGGTGGCCTCGATCTCATGGCAATCTTCTTACCTCTGCCTCACAAGTGCTGGGACTAAAGGTGTGTGCTCCAAGTCTGGCTCCAAGACTTAAATGAAAGGAAAGCATCTAGCCACCAGCCCCTGCTGCCTGGCACAGTGACAGTTTCCCTAGCGCCTAGATTCCCAGCTGACACAGGGGCTCTTCACCCCAGGCACGTGGTCCCAAAAGCTTATACTTCCAGCAGTTTTTAGTCCGAGTTTTTCTTGCATTGGGTGTTTTCTCTTAGATTTCGTGCATTCAAACATCAAGCATATTGAAAGGCTGAGCTTCTTTCTCACTGCAGTTGTGATTTATGTATGTGCAAAGAACTAGTTGGGTGTAGTGGCGCATGCCTTTAATCCAAGCACTTGGGAGGCAGAGGTAGGAGGATCACTATGAGTTTGAGGCCAGCCTGGGACTTCAGAGTGAGTTCCAGCTCAGCCTGGGCCAAAGCAAGACCCTACTTCAAAAAAAAATTTTTTTTTGTTTTTAAAGAAAGTAAGAAAAGAAAGATGGTGCACTGTATGCTCCACACCCATCTGACCCTGCTCCCATGTTGCATTCCCAGCTGGAGAAGAAACAGGCCCTGCCTCCTTTCCAGCCGCAGATCACGGATGACTATGGCCTGGACAACTTCGACACGCAGTTCACCAGCGAGCCTGTGCAGCTTACCCCAGATGATGAGTAAGTCCTGGGAAAAACACTGTGGGTATCTGAATGCCCCAACTGCAATCAGAACGGAGCATGTCCCGAGTGACTGAGCCCCGGGGACCATGCCATGGGCAGCCTGTAGCCAGACCCATGCCTGGCCTCCTGCTTGGAGTCTCTGCTTCCTGCAGTGGACTGGGGGAGAGGGCAGCACCCGAGGGAAGGAATGGCCAGCACTCTCCATCCCCTTCCTGTGTTTCTAGGGATGTCATTAAGAGAATCGACCAGTCCGAGTTCGAAGGCTTCGAGTACATCAACCCGCTTCTGCTCTCCACTGAAGAGTCCGTGTGAGGCTGCGAGCATCTCTGTCGTGGACACGCCTGTGAATGACCCTGTCACTTTTCCCTTAACCACAGCATATGCATGTCAGGCTGGGCACAAGGCTCCAAGCAGCCAGGGAGGGACACTGGCCGCCTAGACCGCAGAGGGAAGCACCTGGAGGGTGCTTCTGGACAGAGCAGCCTCTGGAATCCGGGCCCAGAGGCTGACTTTGTTCTGGAAGAATCATTCCCTGTGCCCAAGGCAGCCCTACTGGAGGGCAAGACTGTCATGCCATCTCGAAGGTGCACATTTTCCACAGAAACAGAACTTGATGCACTGACCCGCTCCAGGAAAGTTAGCGTGTAATGTCCTGAGGAATAAAATGTACTGATGATGTGGAAGCTTCCTCTGATGCCTTTTTTCTGAGTGGCACCCACCCAATGTGACGTCCCCAATGCAGCCCCCACGTGAGAAGGAGCTGCGCTTTCCAAGCAGGCAGAACATAGGCGGGGACAGGCGTCTAAGTGCCTGCAGGGATGCACTGCAGCAAGAATTGTTACAGATTCGGAACATTTCCAAACCCCGGTAAGTTCCTGTTGTTAATATTTAACAAGTATTTTCATACCGAGTGTGCAGCTAGCCGTGGGAGGTCCTAGGCTGAAGTGACACCCTGGCCAGGTTGTTGGAAGCTGGTCCCACCAGCCCATTGAACTCTGATGGGGCAAACTGGATTGCAGAGATTCTAAACATTGCTCACCAAAGCACCAGTAGACCAAAAAAATAGCGGGGGGACAAAATTGAAAACTAAATCCGCACAAAATATATTTCTGAAAACACTAGCCAGTGCCTCCAAGATGTTTTGTGTTATGCATTAGATTTTTGAAAAATATTTTTATCAAAATACTCCAGATTAGAAAATATGTATGATGGACCCTAGCCTTAAAGTGACAGAATACCCACAATCCCAGTCTTCTGAGGAAGCACTCTAGCTTCTGTAACTGCCGTGCTCACCATCCTCCTCCTCCTTAGATTAGGGGCAGCATGGAAGGCCAACACAAAGCTTTCTGAAAAGATGTCGGTTAAGTCCTTTATAGGTCAGGTGTGGCAGGAGCCATCTTTTAAGTACCCTGGGTATCTGGCGGTATGCAAGCATGAGGGCTGCACTGACTGAGTGCTCCTGGCCCCCTGAGCCAGGCTGGCCATATTGGGAACATGGCCTGTATCACCCTCATCCCCTACCCTGCCAGTGTGAGACCTTGAACCTCTGCATCAGGCAGTGTGGACTCCAGTCTCCCATCACAGTTGCTTCATGCCTCAGGCCTTTGGGGAAGATTAGAGAAAATCATAACTAGGAGGCGCTGTTGTTATTGCTACACTCAGCGCCCAACCACAGCCCTCACCCCAACACTCAGGTTTCTCAGGCATCGCCATATCTGGCGCTGAACACATCACAGACTCATACCCAAGTCCAAGGTGCTGGGACAGAATACCAAGCACCACATCCCAGAGGCCCCTGAGGCAGCCAAAGCTTCTGGCACTTCACACCAAGTCTTGGGCATCTGGGTGACCTTGTAGCTTCTGTTAAATGTGGACATGTTTCCACCAGCACTCCCAATGTCAACCAGTAAGACTTGTCCCCAAAGACTGGTCAAAAAACACAAGCAGAGTACAAAAGCTGACTTCTGGGTCTCCCGGGGGTGTCCAGCACAGCCTGGGCATGTTGAGGTGGCCAGAGCCCTGTTGTGAGGGCTGTGCAGTTACACCTGCCCGCAAGCAGAGCTGTTGGGACACAGAGAGCCCACAAGTAGTCCAAGAGCAAGTCAGAGCTCCTGGGAGCCCCTCCCCATGTGCCGCTTTGGGGCAGTGACAGCTCCTTGGTTTGTAAGAACTGGAGGTATTTCTTCAAATACTGCCCTATTGCCAAATGACTTGCTAGTTACCAGTTTGGCTGCTCATGTACAAACATGTGAATAACATTGTGCCCACCAGAAGGGGGAGATTTTTATATATAGTAATTTGTTTTATAAATTAAAGAAAGCGAAGGATGTATTGAAGTGTGGCTTGGGGAAAAACCCTACCATTTGCAATGGGCTCCGGGCACGATAGTGTCTGTCTTCTGAATACGGTTCATGAAAACTGGTGACTTCCTGATTGATTGTAAAGCAGTAATATGACCATGTGGTTTTGTATGGCTGACCCGTGGAGCCCGTCCCGTCGCCGGCTGGCTTTCCTTCTGTGGATGATGTTCTCACCCTCCACGGCCAAGGTCGTTCGTATTCTTGCACATCTATTAAAGACTTTGATGAAAATGCTTTTATTGTTATTATTTTTGTTATAAGATGTTTGGGGTGGGGAGGTTTAAAGCCATTTTCTTAACAAAGTTCCTCCCTAGAACTAGAACAAAGCAAGAAGGGCTTCACGTCACCCACCACGCAGTGCCATCATCACCATCCCAAGAGATGCATCTGTCCTCACAGCTGAAGCTCCCATGACACACCCTTTCCTCCCAGAGCCCACAGTTTGTTTCTGATGCATTCTGTGGGTTTGTGGAACTACGTGTCCTACAGTGTAGTGTCAGACAGAGGCGGCTCACTGCCCTAAAACTCTACTGCACCCTCTCTTTCCTGGCTCCAGGCAACCACTGGTCTTTACTGCCTCATAATTTTGTCTTTTTTAGGATGTTGTAGAACTAGAATCACAGTATGGAGTACTGCCAGCCTAAGTGGGTTAGGAATTCCCAAAAACCTGGAAGAGTATCATTTTGGGGGTGTCCATAAGGACATTTCCAGAGACCAGACCAAGTGGGGAAACTATCTCAGGGGTGACAAAGCCAGAGAAAGGGAATGTTTCTTTCCTGGGCCAGCTCCCCTGTCCAACTCACCCTGTCTGTCACTGATAAGATAACGTTGGCTTCCCTGGTTCTGGGACCTTTCTCTTAGACTGAGTCAGGTACCAGCATCTGAGTCTCTAGCCTACAGGCACTTGTTCTGGGACCTCTGAGCTCCACAATGAGTCATCCTGATACAGCAGCCTTTTCAGAGGGTCTTGTGGTCATCTCTAGTATGGGAAAGTGAGTGCACTGGAGAATTAAAAAGTGGCTGTGAAATGGGACCCGCCATGTCAGGACTATAGTTAGGAAGTGTGCTGTACTGGGCCAGACCCCCAGTTCTGCCTGTGATAGGTCCTGGTTCCCCTGCCTGCGTGAATATATTCATCTTCTCATTGCTATAACAAAATCAACTTACAGAAGAGTTTATTCTGACTTAAGAGTTTGATAGCACAGTCCACCATGGTGGAGAGATCATGACAGCAAGAGAAACCATAGCTGTGATGGCAGGAGTCACATGATATCCTCAGTCAGGAAGCAGAAAGATGAATGCTGGTGCTCAGCTCACTTTCTACTTTCACTCTGTTTATTCACTGGGACCACCCAACCCATGGGGTGGTGCCACCCACATTCTAAGTGGGCCTTCCCTCCTCAGTTCAACTTCCTTGGAAATACCCTCACAGACACACTCAGAGGTATGTCTCCTGAGTGATTCCAATAGTGTCAAGTTGATGTGAAAATGAACTATCGTGGTGGGCCTGCTGCTGACTGCGCCATGATCACTGGTGCTGACACCCAAAACCAAAAGAAGCACATGCTTAGGTGTCCATGTGGAGAAGTGCCTCAGCCGCCACATCCTGACAGCATGTACATTTGGGTGCAGAGAGCAGGAAACTAAACAGGGGTAGAAAAGCCATCTGGCAGCTCACCACACCATGTCTTCCGTGCTTTCGGCCAAGCACTGAGCAAGGTGGCTGTCCATATCCAGCTGGGTCAGCCTGCAAGGGAAGGAGACAGAGTCACAAGGCCTCCTCATCAAGTGCTGACCATAGAAAGGCTACCTCCACACCCTCTGAGCCACCAAGAGAAGCACTGGATGCCTCAGTGACTGGACAGCACAAGGGAAAAGTGCAGGAGGTGTCATTCCGCCCTTAATAGGCTTGGTTAGGACCTACTGCCCAAGAGCCCTTCTCCAGGCCAGGGGTTCTCAGGTCCATAGATTCCTACCCTGAACCTGAGATACTCAGCCAACCTGCGTATACAGTCACCCTGGCCCATGCCAAAAGCCCATCTGCAGGCAAAGGACACTGCAGAGGCTGCAGGTTCCATATTGTCTGCAGGTCCAGAACGTGCCCTCCTCCTGCCTTGGGCCTGACCACAGCAGCTTGGGCACATCAGCTAGATAAGCCCATTGGGTATGCCCATTGGCCAAGAAAGTTCTTCCTCTTGTGAAAACCAGCCCACTGGGCTATCAGGAAGGAATAGGCATGGAGGCAGGAATCTCTGTAGGACAAGTGCCTACTGTTCTCCCAGAAGCAGGCAGAAGACCCAGGAGGGTCTGCAACTTGGGCCTGGGAATTGGTTTTCTTAAAGTAGAAGGATTGAGCCCCACGATGCAGGATTCAAGCCCTGTGATTCTAGAATGCCCATGCAGAACCTCAGGAAGGCATGGTACCAGGCCAGTAGCCTTAGGGAGATCATGAAAGCCATAAAACAAGGGCAGCATATAAACAAGCAGGCACTTTTAACCCCTGACTTCATCTGACCATCAGCATTCTAAGGAGGGAAAGACCATCTGGGCTGTGACTCCCAGAGTAGAGCCAGGCTAGAGTGGTCAGCAAGGCTGTCAGTACAGTGCCTAGTGGCTAAGCAGATGGACTCAGGTCTTGCTAAAGTCCCTGGGGCCAGCATCCTGCTGGGAGTGGCTGTCCCTTGCATACTATTGCTGAGACATGGTTCCCCCAGAGTGGCTAAGCCCACTGAGCTATAAACCATAGATCTGTGTCCCTTATTCTGCTTCTAGGGTTCATGCTGCCCTCCTGGAATCCCATGGCTCTGCCCTCAGACAGAGTGATTGTTCACCAAGCACTGTTGCTCCCTCTCCTGACTCTGCCCTACATCCCTCCTTGTACCTACCTTACCCATATGGCTACCATAGACCACTGTCATGAGGTCCTACCTACAACTATTGAAGCAGGATTGCCACCTCCCTATGCAGAACATGCCCCAGGAACCCTGAGGCTTTCATCACGATGCCCTGCAGCTTGCCTTGCGTATGTAGAGGTTGCTGGGTGAACCCTTGCAGGTCCAGAGGATCCTCTGGACACTCTGCTGGCTGACCAGGTCAGTTTCCCACTCTCTGCCTTCAAAGGCTTCCGAGGACATGGCATTCTGGTTTACCCCTAGATGGGTGGCCAGAATGGAAAAGCAACACCCTAAGTCTTGAAGTCAGCACAAGGGGGAGCAAGCACCCCAAAGGCCCAGCCTCCCCCACAAAGCCCCTCACCCAACCTGAATCCACAGCCATCTCCCCACTGCTCTCTCCATAGGTAGATCTCAAATAGAGCCTCACTGAAGTCCCTCAGACTATCCAACCTTAGCACCGGCCCCTCCCTCCATGTGCCTTCTGCAAAGCTGCTCAATGGTTCTCTGTAGATCTGGAGCATCTATCAGAGGGTTCCAGGGGGTGTCCTCAGACAGGGGTCCTTGGGACTCCTCCACACCCTGACTTGTTTCACGGGCTGGCTCCTACTTCCTCTCAAACGCAGCTGAGCCCTGGGCATAGCTAGCCAGCATGGCTGCAGTAGCTTTAGCAACATTGCCCCGCTTCTGAATGTGAACAGAGCCCAAGGGGCTGGGGCTGTGGAGTACGGAACATTTAAAGCCCTTACCACAGGGCTGGAGATATGGTTCAGCAGGTAAGCCCCCAGTTGAATCCCCAGCACCCATGTATAAAGCTGGGTGGGCCGGGAGTGGTGGCACATGGGAGGCAGAGGCAGGAGGATTGCTGTGAGTTTGAGGCCAGCCTACGACTACAGAGTGAGTTCCAGGTCAGCCTGGGCTAGAGCGAGACCCTACCTCAAAACAAAAACAAAAAGCCGGGCATGGTGGCACACGCCTTTAATCCCAGCACTCGGGAGGCAGAGGTAGGAGAATCACTGTGAGTTCAAGGCCAGCCTGAGACTCCAGTGAATTAATTCCAGGTCAGCCTGAGCTAGAGTGAGACCCTACCTCGAAAAAAAAAAAAAAAAAATAGGGCAGGAGAGATTGCTCAAAGGTTAAGGCACTTGCCTGCAAAGTCTAAGGACCTGGGATCAATTCCCCAGGACCCATGTAAAGTAAAATGCACAAAATGGTACATGTATTTGGAGTTTGGTTGCAGCTTCTAGAGGCTCTGATGTGCCCATTCTCTCTCTCTCTCTCTCTCTCTCTCTCTCTCTCTCTCTCTCTCTCTCTCTCTCTCTCTCTCTCCCTACCTCTTTATTTCTCTAGCTCTCTCTCAAATAAATATTTTTTTAAAGAAATAAATAAGCCAGGCATGATAGCACATGCTTTTAATCCCAGCACTTGGGAGGCAGAGGTAGGAGGATTGCTGTGAGTGCAAGGCCACCCTGAGACTATGTAGTGAATTCCAGGTCAGCCTGAGCTAGATCGAGACCCTACCTCGAAAAACCAAAATAATAATAATAATAATAATAATAATAATAATAATCTTAAAATGAGTGGAAAAAAAGACTTCATTCTGAAAAGCTCAAGTGTGCCAAGAAAGTCATTTGAAGATTATTTAAACAGGATTGCAGAGATTGGACATCTAGAAGCCTGGCTTGGCCTGGAGGCCAGTTCTGGGTAGTGGACATGTGGCAGCTTCCTTGAAGGTGGGCAGATGGAATGGGTGGCCCTGCCCTCATCTGTGGGAGGTCCCACAGGGTAGATAGACGGCAGTAGCCTCCAAACATGCAACAGAAAGACCTGGGTTCTACAAGTTTCTGTATATTACATAAGGCTTTAAAGGCCCAGAGAGGGTAGCTTGGCCTGCTGGTGCATTCCTTAAGTCCCAGCAATGGGGAGGCCTCCTCCAGTACGAGGATTGCTGTAAATTGGAGGCCAGCCTGAGACTACAGAGTGAGTTCCAGGTCTGACTGGAGCTAGAATGAGAAAAACAAAACAAGAATAAATAAAAACATACAAATAAATAAATGGCAGCGCTGCCTCTGTCTGAGGCTCTCTCAGCCTTAAGCAGGTAGCTGCACATAGAGGTGGATACTCACGTCGGGGGGAACTCCTTTTGGCACATTGGGCAGCTCTGCAAGGCTGCTGGACCCGGAGTGCTAGAGGACCCGCCGGGAGCCGGTGCAGCCTGCACGGATAACTGCTCCTGGGTGCTGAGGGTCCCTCGGGGCTCCGGTGCAGGATGTTCTTTCGGGGTCTGTGTGAGTGAGCTCATGGAGCCCCCAGCTCCGTGAAACGAGTGGTAAGAGCCGCCAGAATGCCCAAGGGCCGGTGGAAACGGCGTCCAGGAAAAGGCCTTGGGTCCCACAGTGAAGACCTCAGGAGGGACAGTGGGCTCTAGGTCAGGTGGAGGATCCTGCAAACAGGGGGACATGAGGACACAGGCAGCAACACCCCGCTTTCTCAGAGGCCTGGACAACCCCTCCCAGACCCACCCCGTTGGGCCCTGGGCACACACCTGACCAGGTAATGGTGGGAGTGGCTGGCTGTCCAGGGCCATGCGAAGCAAAGCAGCCCAGGGCTTCTTCTCACTGTCCTCCAGGAGGGACCAGGAGTGATGGCCGGGGGTCCTGAGAAACACGGAAAGGGTCAGGCACAGGCGGCTCCTCGCCAGATCACGAGGGAGGGAGGGTGGGAGGCCATGGGGAAGGGGTTCCGGGGGACGGGGGGGGGGGGAGGGGGTCGTGGAGGAGGCGGCCCGCCGTGGGGGTCGTGGGGGTGGGATCCCCAGTGAAGGGATAGAGGACTTTGGGGGGTGGGCAGCTCCGCAGGCGGGGCGGAAGGGCGAGCGCCGGGCCGGGCGAGCGGGGCGGTCAGGAAAGCACGCGGGCCGAGGGTCTGCGGGGACCTCACCCGGCGCCCGACGGCGGCCTCCGGCGGCTCAGCCTCCCCCGGGGCCTCCGCGCCTCCTCCATGCGCCTGCCTGCGAGCGCCGGGCGGAAGTGAGGCGCGGCGGGCGGGCGGGCGGAACCCGGGGCCCCGGGGCTCCGGGGCTCCGGGGGAAACCGGCGGCTGGGATCCTCCGGCGAGAGAGGCTTCCCGGGGCCGAGCGCCGGGACCCGCCCCACCCAGCGAGTCCGGCCTCAGTTTCCAGCTCTGCGACCTTGCCCACGAGGTCTCCATGGGCAGAGAAGGCCCCATCTTTACCACCACCTTCTCCGTACGGGAGAAAGGAACTGAGCTCCTTCCTGGAGGAAAAAGCAGTGTCGCTACGAAGTCCGGGCGGCCGGCCGGGGGCCAGGGCTCCCCAATCCCGGTTCCGGCCGACCTGACGTGACGCTCCCGCCAGGCAGCCCCGCAGTCCACCGCTTGGTGGCAGCAGACGCCCAGACACCTTTGTGCGCCGTGGGCTCGTGGTCGGTGGCTTGGGTTCTCCCCACCACCTGGGTCAAAACTGTTCCCAAAGCCCCCCCTGCCCCATTGGCCTCCCAACTTGGCTCTAATTCTACGGAGGTGCAGATTCTGAAGGACTCCCACTATCCTTTGGCTCTAGTCATTCCACCAGGCCTTAACTACCCTTGGCTATTGGGGAGAGGGGTACTGACCCCTGGCCAGGCGCCACCAGCTGCAGAACAGGATAGGGGTGAATGCCATCCTACTGGGGCTTCCCTATGTTCTCATTTCCCTCCTCCCCCATCATCACAGGGGAGGCGTTGAGTGAGAGGCCCTGTGACCTGCAGCCTGGTTTGGAGCTGGCTGAAGGGAACCCTACCCATCAGTATGCAGATACCAGTAATTGTCAAGAAGCCCCACTCTTATCCTTTCTGCTCACGGTTGCCCCTCCAGCTGCTGGGTCACCTGGGCCTACCTCTTGGAACCTGTCTCTTGGAGACTGGCATAGTGTTTTATGCCTATAATCACAACACGAAGGAGGCTGAGGCTGGAGAATAACCATGAGTTTGATTGAGGCCAGCCTGGGCTACAGAATGAGTTACTGGTCAGCCTGGGCTAGAGTAAGACTCTGCCTTAAAAAAAAAAAAAAGGCCTAGTATGATGGCACACACTGCCTTTCATTGAAGCACTCTGGAGGCAGAGATAGGAGAATCTCCATGAGTTTGAGGCCACCCTAAGACTATATTGTGAATTCCAGGTCAGCCTGTGCTATAGTGAGACCCTACCTTGAAAAAAAAAAAAAAAGATCTTCAGGAAGTAGAAATGGGGGTGAAAGACATCTCCAATATCTCTACCTTCTCCAGCTATCTCCAAGTTATCAGCAAGACAGGATTTAAAAATTGAACTTGATGAAAAGGCTCACGTTCCCTGAGCCATCTGCTGCAGTGACAGAGAGTTGACTTTATTGGAAAATAATTTCTGGTTGGGACTGACACTTGTACTGCAGAAACAAGTTTGTTGTGAGCCAAAATTTATGTTTACAAAGGAATATTACAGGGCTGGGGAATGCAGCTCAGTGGGTAGAGTGTTTGCCTAAGCATGCACAAAGCCCTGGGTCTATCCCCAACGTCACATAAAACAGGGCACCATGGTCCAGGCCTGTGATCTTGACACTAGGGAGATAGAGACAGGAGGATCAGAAGTTCAATGTCATCCTCTGCTACCTAGAGCTTTTGAGGACAGCCTGGGTTGTATGACACCCTGTCTCAAAATAAGAAGAAATAGGGCTGGAGAGATTGATCAGCAGTTAAGGCACTTACCTGCAATGCCTAAGGACCTAAGTTCAGTTCCCCAGGACCCACATAGAGTCAGATGCACAAAGTGGCACATGCAGCTGGAGCCCATTTGCAGAGGCTGCATCTCCCATAATCTCTCTCTCTCTCTCTCTCTCTCTCTCTGCTTGCATATAAATAAAAATATAAAAAATAAGAAAAAAAAGCCTATTACCACCTTTTGGAGATGTACTTGAATGAAGCAGAAAGTACCAAAATGTGTGGGAACTCTAGAGCCCTGTACTCCGAGTGGCCCAGATTGGGGGGTACCCTCCTCTCTGCCTTTTTCCACTGCTAGATGATACACTTTGGGAGGAAAAAGTCCAAACTCCATCTCCTGGAAGCTAGTCCCAGAAAAGAACATCTGCCAGCCAGCAGGACGGGATTGTCCCCGCTTCCCTTCCGCTGCAATGAAGCAGATTGGTGTCTCAGCAACCGGTGTCCTCAGAGTGGTGTGAATGAGCTCCTCGCTCCTTTAGTGGCAAGGCTGGTCAGTGAGTAGAGGCTGGTCAACCTCTGGGCTGAGTGAACCTGTCAGTCAAACCCCAGCCTGAAGCTGGTGGAAGCCGTCCAAATCCCACCTGGCTCCCCTACATCCTCCTTGCTTATGTGGGGTATGGACCTGCTTTTGAGCTAGTTTGTAGATGGCTCATAACAACAGCCAGACGGCATGATCAAGCCTAGAAAGTGGCCCAGTCCTCTAATTTCCAAGTGGAACGTGGGCATTCCTGGGCACATGCGTGTGGCACTTGGTATCTCCATCTTTACTGCGTGGCAAAACAGCATGACATCCATGCAGGGTGCACCAGCAGTGCCTGCTGGCCTCCTGAGAATGGTCAAGAGGCCTGGGCTGGCTTCTCTACCCAAGTGGCACTTCTGACGAAGCTGGGCAGCAGGCTGCACTCCCCACACCTGCTGGCCTGTGTGTGCCAAGCAGGCAAGGCTGCCTGGAGCCAGGCACGGCAGCATTTACGGATGTGGGAGTGCCAGGCAGACAGGCTGTATGAGACAGTTGCCTGGGAAACATCGCAGGATCTACCAGGCAGCAGGGTGGTTGTTTGGGCCTACACATGGGGTGTGGGGGCAAGGGGGTGACAGAGTCTTTGGGTACTGTAGCTCCCTCATGGTGCCTTCTCATGGCTCTGGCTGAGAGTGTCATGGCCAGAGTCTGTCAGCAGGCTGAAAACAGGAAATGGGCAGGCCTCCAGCCCCCAATCAAAACGCCCAAAATCAAGGGACATTGGGGGTGGTTCAGGGCATATCCCATTTCCAAACTCCAGTCTCTAGGCCACCTTTCTGATCACCTCTGTCTGTTCACAGTGGCCCTTCAGACACTGAGGGAACTCTTCCTCCCATTCCAAATCCTCCTCTGGCTTTGCCCTTTTGTTCTCCTGTCCAGGGCCTCTACACTTGGCCCTCCCCGTTGGGGCCGGCTCCTGCACCCCAGCCCCTCACCTTTCTAGGTTGTCCTGAAGCACTGGTGGGAACTCCCTGAAAGCAGTCCTGTATAGTATATTCTGCCCTCACTGCATCCCCACAGCTTCAGGGGGACATGTAAGCAAACCCAGGGGAGCCAGGGAAGCTGTCCTAGGGAGCCAGAGGCAGCAAGGAGGGGGAACCTCAAGGCCCAGCCCTGTGGAGACAGTAAGTCAAGTGGAAACCAAGCTTTATTGGTTTGGGGGGGTGAACAGGAGCCCCAGGGGACTCCCCAGGGAGGGTGTGGTTTCTCAGCTTCAGCAGAGTCAGCATTGACCCTGATCCAGCTGCACTTACAGGAAACCTGCTGATGGGGAGGCCCTTGACCCAGATGCTGGCTGTCTCTGAATCTAGGCCTCTCCACCTCCAACTCCATGGGTTTACAACAGCACTCCTTTTACTCAGTCCCCCTTTCACTTTTTAAATAAATATTTTATTTATTTATTTATTTGAAAGAGAGAGAGACAATAGGTGCACCAGGGCCTCTAGCTTCTGCAGAGGAACTCCAGACACATGTACCATCTTGTGCATCTGGCTGGGGAATTAAACCTGGGTCCTCAAGCTTTGCAAGCAAGTGCCTCAACTCCTGAGCCATCTCTCCAGCCCCTTTGAGATATGTATGTATATAGATATATATTTTTTTGTTTTGTTTTGTTTTGTTTTTTCAAGGTAGGGTCTTGCTCTAGCCCAGGCTGACCTGGAATTCACTATGTAGTCTCAGGCTGGCCTTGAACTCACAACAAACATCCTACCTCTGCCTCCAGAGTGCTGGGATTAAAGGTGTGTGCCACCATACCCAGCCATTGATATCTTTTTTAAAAAATATTTTATTTATTCATTTTCAAGCAGAGA
>PVHP010000107.1:166756-205870 GCA_004024765.1 Zapus hudsonius | reverse complement strand
GGCGTGCACACCATGCCCAGCTCCTATTAAATGTTTTTTTTAATCTGAAAAAAAAATTTTTAATGAGGCGCTAAAACATTCATACAAACAAAATACTGAAAATCAATAAATGAAACAAATGTACTCACACCCTGGAATGAGTATTGAGTTCTGGCAGCTACAGCACACACAGCAGGTGAACCTCTCCAATTCAGGAGCTATAGAGCAGTTTCTTGAAAATGCTAAAGTACCTCATAACTAGCACCTAAAATAATCCACATGGAAACCTAACCTCAATTACATCAAATATAATTTTACTACAAGAAACTAAAGTTAGAAGGGCTGGAGAGACAGGCTCTTCCTGGTGATGAGACAATACAAGAACAGTCCCCAACATGAAGTCCTCTGTCCAGTCAAGAACAAACAGGGAAGCAGATTTCTACAAGGAGGGCTACCTTAAACCCAGCTAGAACAAAGAAAATGTAATAAGTCAACATCTACTCAAGACTGGGAAACAGCTCTACTGACTGATATAGCTAAGTGCCAAATTCCAGCAAAAATCGGTTGGCTATAATGTTTTTTAAAAGATATGTACTGGTTTACCTTAACAATAAACACTCAAGTTCCTTCTCAAAGAATCTTGTAAAATTAAATTAACTACAGTTTATTGGTTGTGAAGCATCTAACTAACACAAACGGGCAATTGAAAAGTTCATTTTTTTCAATGTCCAAGTGTAATTTCAACAGTAGTTTTAAAATCTGAAATTGCCTTCCTAAATTCATCTGGATTTTATACATCTATAAATAGCACACACACACATACTTTTCAGTGTATCTAATGAAGAGGGCAAATCTGTCCTGCAATCTATATAGCATAATTAACTTTCACAGGAAATGTGATTGGAAAACCTTAGAATATATCTAGATGTAACCAATAACCTATATTGCTTAAAAACAGATTTGAGTAACCTTTTGCAATTCCATACCTTAAGAATTCTCTTCCTCTGCTCCACAGCAAACCACCTCTAAGAAGACTCTCCTCTATCAGAGGGGAAATGAAAACAACAGGCAGGGGTCAGGGAAACAACTGAAATGCCTTAATGAAGTAACTAAAAAACAACAGCATTTCATCCTCACCTACATTGAGAAGCAACATCATGAATGTCACCCTACCAAGAAAAAAAGTAGAGCTGAGCATAATGAGGCTGGCATGCAGAGTGATGTTCTTCTGTTTACGTAGCCAGTCTTTGTGCTAACTTACTGGCACTTAATCAGTAAATTGGGTAGTGGGAGCCAAATACCAAGTTTTATAATGAGGGATTTTAAAAAATATTTTATTTATTCATTTATTTATTCAAGCAGAGAGAGAGAGAGAGAGAGAGAGAGAGAGAGAGAGAGAGAGAGAGAATGCACCAGGGCCACCACCTTGTGGGTCTGGCTTATGTGGGTCCTGGGGAATTGAACCCGGGGCCTTAGGCACTGGAGTCAAGTGCCTTAACTGCTGAGCCATCTCTCCAGCCCCCGATAATGAGGGATTTTTAAGATGTATAATTTAAAACATATTCTCATGTCAAAACTCTCCAAGGAATTAATCATGTTTCCAAACACTTTAAATCCTCTAAATTAGCAAGCCCCAAGTTGCCCCACTGGCAAAATAAAGACTCTGCTTTTTGCAAGTTAAAAGTTTGAATGATATTTGAGTTTAAGCTTTGGGCTATCTTTACTACCACTGAGCATCTTAAGCAACTCCTAACCTTCGTCTCAGTTTCATAATCTATAAAACAGGAAAAACTACAAGGATGAGTAGTTAATTAAATTAGTCAGGATTAAATGTGAGCAAACTGCTTTGAAGTCACTTTATGTTGCTCTCGGTTCTCCTCCCACTCAGTAAAACTAACAGAAGAGAAAACATCTGGAATTACTATAGATAACATCTGCAGACTCATAGTAGTTAAAAAAGATGATTTATATTTACAAGTTTCTAAGCCAAAGTTCATTCAACAACCCCCAAATATTTCAAAAAATGATTACAATGAACAATTTTTAAGGGAATATCCTTTCGGCCTCAAACATATCCATGCTTAACTACATTCTCAAATACGACTATTACACAGAAATCTCAGCATCCTGAGAGGCCCTGGCATATGACAAATTGAGGTAAGATGAGTAAGCTGTTACTGTAGTTAATACTATTCTCAGCATTCTAAACTGTCAATCAAGGTAAGGGCTTTCATCACAAATACACTCTCCAAGAAGTACCAGCCCCCACTGAGAATCAAAGTACTTCCTTCTAAGCCATCTGTCCAGGAAAGCTCTACTAAAACACCTAGAGCATGTGCTCTCCTACCTGAAGAGGCTATGAATAAACGCAAACACTACACCAAATTGCAGTGTACATTTTCCTTCAAATACTGTGACTTCCTACTAAATCTATTCTGATGTCCAGGTTGAACATGGCTGTAAGTAGGCTTTAAGCTTCAGCATAATCAAAGCCTATTTTTTCCAGGGAAGATCATATAGATGAAGAAAGAGGGAAATTTTTAAAAAGGAAAAAAAACAGACTAAGAGAAAATGTACATGTAAAGTGTTCCTTGATGGAAGAAGAGTTTTACAACAGGAATTTACTCACTTAGCTACAAAGCACTCATTGGTCGGCCTGCTCTACAAATAGAACTGTCTGTATTTCTAAAACTAGTTTGAAGGATTCAAAATAAATCTTTTCTATGCCAGTAAGAAGGAAATCGCATAAATTTCAATGAGAAAAAAGTAGGATGTTATAAGAATTTATGCTAATAATTCTGAAGTAAAGAATGATGAGAATTATGTTGGGAATAAATGTGTAAAAGGAAAGCAAATCAAACAGATAATTCCTCTCTCAAGTCTCAAGACTACTTGGGCCATGAGGCATGTTTTGTACATATACTCAGCGTACACTTCTGATCACAATAGTAGACTGTTTGGCTCAATCCCTAACTGCAGCTTCTGTAAATAAACACATGGAGCACAGTCATATCCACTACCAATTATTTAAAGACTGCAGGAATAGGCTGAGGCTGCTTAAAGGTGGAGAGAATACAGCCCAAAGATCTAGAAAGACAATTCTATTTGACTTGGGCTTTACAGACATTACAAAAGAATTTAAGTTCTTTAGAAAAGTACACAAAAAATACTAACCCTCAGAATTAATATGAAAAATATATATCACCTATCCACTGATTTAAACTAATGTGTCCATTTGCACATCTATAAACACACAGAAAAAGATAAATTCATTGAGGTAACATAAATGCTTGCTTGCTCACAATGCAGCTAAAATCATGGGGAGTGAGGACTAACTACTGAGACCATTTGGGAGGTAAATTCACTAACTGCATTTATTTTTCAACATAAAGTTAGAACTCATTCCAGCTATGATCCAAGTGGAAGAAAGATCACTTATTAAGCAGTTATTTGATAAGTGTGCCATCACAAGGTAGGCTCTCAAATACACCACAGAATTACTTAAAAATAGCAAATGCATTTTACCTTATGAACAAAGTAACTGAACCTATTGAGTCCCCTAAGCAAACCGAAGTCTTTAAGTGTAGGCTGAAAGAAACCGGATGCAAAATACCCATCACTCCACTAAGGTGACTTCTTAACCTGTATCACAGGCTGATCAGTCCATTACAAATTTATGACCACCAAGAACCAATAATCAGCACCTCATCCTACCAACTGGGTCTTTGAAAGAGGGGGATTCCAATATTCGCCCGAAACTGCAGAACATTTATACTACACTTATTTCTCCTGGGTAATCTGAGGGCAAGGGTATACTGGAAACTTAAAGAGGCTCTCCTAGCTCTCTGAAGAATTAATCAGGGAAAAATTCTCATGCCTTCCCTACTAAGGTAGGCTACTTAACCTAAATAATGAAGTTCAAATGTTTAGTGGTTGTCTTTCCTTAGTTATTAAACAGTTGTGAGCCATACATGGTGGTGCATGCCTTTAATCCCAGCACTTGGAAGATAGAGGTAGGAGGATGGCTCCGAGTTCAAGGCCAGCCTGAGACTACATAGTGAATTCCAGGTCAGCCTGGGCTAGAGCAAGACCATACATACATACATACATACATACATACATACATACATACATACATACATACCAAAATAAGTGTATTTAGTATTCAAAGGAAAAACATTTCATACTTTTTCCCTGCCTTTTTGGTTAAACTCTTCACCTACAAAAATAAGGAATGTCCAAGCCTCCAGATTCTGAAAATAACATCTGGCGAGTGCACAGAACATAAAGCTGAGGAGAGTGCCCCAGTTTTATTTAAAACTAGAATACCATTAACAACAATTAGACATAACAGCCTTTACCTTATAAGGAGATGGCTATTTTCAACATTTACCTTAAACTACTACACAGATTCATCTTCTAACCAGCTAGCTTCCTGTTTCTCCTCCAAACAGAACAGACTATTAATTTTCAAGAGCAAGGGACTGCTAGAGCCCATGATTTGTTTCCTAAGCTAATATATTTCAAAAATTCCAAGTCTCCACAAAAACATAAAGGTTGCTTGCCTTAATAACTGATCTAATTTTTAATGAAATTCTGATAAGAGCAGATGTCCAGACCATTATTATACCAGGGGTTTCGCAAAGTGTAATTTAAACCCCAGGAACTCAGGGGTTCTTTTCCAGGCGATCTAGCAGGTCAGAACTATTTTCATTAACAATATTAAGACAGAAGTTTACTTACTCTCAATTTCTCAAGAGCATGCAATGGAGTTTTCAATGAAGCATGTATTGTGATATCTCATGATATCAGCATGCAGAAGTAGATGACAATTCAGACATCTTCCAATAAGCTAGACAAAGAGCTGTAAAAAATATATTAAAATTGCCACACTTCTAATAATTTTTTGTTTTGAAAAAAAATGAGCTGGGGAGATGGTTCAATGGGTAAATGCTTGCTTAGCAAGTGTGAGGACCTGAATTTGGATCCCTAGTACCTATGTGAAAGCCAGGCACACACAACTTATCCCAGTGAAGGTGAAGACAGGAGGATCCCTCTGACTTGCTGACCAGCTAGTCCAGTCAAATCCCAAATTGGTGAACTCCAGGTTCAATGAAAGTCCCTGCCCCAAAACATAAGCACAGCTGAGGAATACACTTGAGATCAATCTCTGGCCTCCACATGCACATACAAAAAAAAAATTACATAAGCTATCATTTATATTGACATGTATTGATTCTCTTATTTATAAATAAATATATTTTGTTTTAACTTCTAATATGGCAATATCAAAATACATATATATATGCTATACAAATATTCTGGGTTATCAAAATTTTTAAGACTAGCAGGGAGTGGTGGTGTTCGCCTTTAATCCCAGCACTCAGGAGGCAGAGGTAGGAGGATCGCCATGAGTTCAAGGCCACCCTGAGACTACACAGTGAATTCCAGGTCAGCCTGGGCTAGAGTGAGACCCTATCTTGAAAAAAAACCTGAAAAGGGATCCTCAAAACTTAAAATGTAAGAGGCATGTAATATACCATTACATAACCTAACACACTTTCCATGGATAAGACTCTCAAGTATATTCTGAAGTATAATTACTCCTTACCCCCCAATTTTGTTGAGTTCTACATCTCCTTGTAAAACATAATTCAGAATAAAGTCAATCTGTTAAGGGTTTCATTTAATGGGATTTAGATACTTAATTTGCAGACTTCTTGTTATAAAAATGTTCTGCCCTATAATACCACAAATAACTTGGACACCATACATCAGTTTCTCAAAATCTTCACAAAAAAATTACCTTGTCCACCCTAACCCACAGTTGTGACATACTGAAACTGATACTTGAAAGAAACAGAAGTGCTTGTCCAATGATGTACTGAGGCTATTAGAGCCTAGGCTGTTGATCTTCTGTAATCTGCCTAGCTGCCTCACTGGGCTATAACTGCAATCTCCCAAAGAAAATAAGCAACAGTGTTACTTCTATGGTCCAAGTGCCAAAACATGGATGTTCTCCCTCCTTAAGAACTGAATCAGAGTCCATACCAGTCACAGATTGTTCAACACCACTGGCAATCCTCCTGGTCTCCTCTCAAAACATTTTTTTTTTTTTTAGTGCCCGGCGTTGTGGTGCACACCTTTAATCCCAGCACTCGGGAGGCAGAGGTAGGAGGATCGCCATGAGTTCAAGGCCACCCTGAGACTACATAGTGAATTCCAGGTCAGCCTGGGCTAGAGTGAGACCCTACCTCGAAAAACCAAAAAAAAATAAAAATAAAAAATAAAAAAATTTTAGAAAAAAGAATACTGGAGGATATTGGGGGGGGGAGCCAAACACATAATGCTCCACAATGATGAGTTAAAGACCCACAGATAGATCAAGCTTCATGCAGTAATACCTGAGTTCTCAAGGAACAGATGCCAACAGGTTCACATGAGAGGCCCAGATGAAAAGGTTCAAATCAGATGTGGACGGAAGAAAAAAGCCAGAGTTGTGAAGCTGGCTTTAAAGGTTCCACAAATCCAAGCTACTAGACCCATCATCCTTCCACAGCAGTGTCAGAGGCAAACACTGTTTCAAGTTGCAAAGATGTCTGTCTCCCTACCCCTTGGACAAAAATCCAGCTCAAACATGGGGCAAACATCTCTGGTTTGTTTTGTTAACAACACAAGCCTCTTGGTTATGGCTCCATTTTAATTTACAGAATTCCTCAAGAGAGGCTTCATTTTCAGCATCTCTCCTCCACCATCGAGTGGACTGATGACTGACTCAAACAGTGTATCTGCCACTTGCATAATGCTTGTCTTTTTTTAGACACATGTGCTCAGTGAAGCCATTTTTATGTTTGATGTGATTTTACCTAGAAAAAGCCACCTTTGTATCCCTACAGTCTTACGGGAGCAAAAGTAATTGTCCCATTCCCAGCGAGGTATGCTTTTCCGCGTGCAATTTTGGTCACTTTTTTTCCCCCAAATCACTCTTGAAAAAAATTAAGTTACAGTTCTAACCCCACAGCTGTAACTGACATACCAGTCAATGTGTGGTACACCTTATTTTTTGTTCCACACTCAAGATTCAACGTTAAAGACCTAGTTACAGATACGACCAAATTCACACAAGTTTCAGCATTCCCACAAAAGAACTACAATAACGAGGCACACAACTTCAGAAGAGGCAGGAGGACAGAGTCCCAGGTTCAGAGATGTGTCTCACAAACCAAAAGGGTTGCAACGCTGCCCCGTGAAACCAATTAACTGATTTTTTTTAAAGCTTCATGAAGGGGTATCTTGACTTTACAAAAGATAAGCAAAACAGTCAAAGTTCCAGATCTGTAGGGGGGCTTGAAGGGAGGAGGGTGCGGTTACTTCTATTCCTTAACCTCGAGTGTATTATTCTTTGAAGGGCTACTTGTTTTTCTTCAAGAACATCATCTCCCTTTAAGAAGTACCTGTCAACGTGTTAAAAGCATTCTCTAAACTACCCGCCCAACTGCACACCCAGCCAACAATGAGAAATGTCACCCAGCTAAATCGTGCCACCGCTGTTGTTCCGTATTTCTCCGAATAAACTTGATTTCTCTAGTACACACATCAAATTTCACCCTACAACCCAAGCTAGCCGCGATGATCTTAAAGCTAATAAACAAAGACTGGCGGTGGCGGTGGCGGCGGAGGCACCAGGGCCCTACCAGGAAGTAATCAAAGCAGGGTGGCCCGGGCGATCCGAGGTCCTTGGAGCAGACAATGAGCGAGAGGGCACCGGGGCTTCCAAGGGGGCAGCGGGGAGAGTTCAAATGCCGAAGCCATTCAAAAGCACCCATCACACAAACCACCTAGCTGTTGTACGGCTACTACTGGGGGGGGGGAGACCCCAAAGCCATACCAGACAACCCAAAAGATTGTGTCCAAACTCGAGCCGCCCCGATCCTGCCGAGCTTTTGCAAACTTCACTCCTCGGGGCTTGGGGAAAGCCTGGGCCCCGGGGCGGCCCGGGAGGTGGGATGGGGGGGCTACAGGGTTGGCTGGAGCCTGCGGGAAGGGAAACGCCGCCGGGCCGGGGCACGGGGACTCCCCCCCCCTCCCCGCTTCTCGGCAGCCCAGACAAAGCTGTGCCCGAAGACCGGCGCTTTTCCCGTCCGGCCCACGGAGGAACGCGAGCCCGGCGCCGCCACACGTGGGGCGGACACCCGACCCCCGGACGCCGCAGGGCGGAGCGAGGGGCGCGGGTCCCCGGGGCCTGCCCGCCCGCACGCTCCAGCCCCCCGCCCGCCGGCTCCCGCCCCTCGCGGGCCTCGGCTCCGGCTCCGCGGGCCCGGCCGTCGGGCCGCGGGAAACAAAGGAGCCGCCGCCGCTCCTGCCCGCCCGCCCGCCGGAGCGCGGACCCTCGTCTGCGCGCCGGACCCGCGCGCCCTCACGCCGCCCTGAGTCCTCACGCCCGCCCGCCCGCCCGCGGTCCTTTCGACGGCTGCAGGCCCGGCTGGAGCCGGGGCCTCGGGTGCGCAGCCGACCGGCCGGCCCCGAGGCCGTACTCACCGCTGCAGCACCAGGACGACGGGGAGCCGTTGGGGAACTTGGCTGAGTCCGGAGCGATGCAGACGCTGGAGCTGAGGTGCGGACACTCCATGGCTAACGAGGACGGCGGGAGGGAGGGACCGAAGGCTCCGGGGCCGAGGGGCTCCAGAAGGCTCCGTCTGGGGTCGCTCCTTGGCTGGGCGCTCGGCAGACGGTGGCTGCGTCCAGAGCCTTTGCGTCAAAGAAAGCAAAGGCTTCCGGGAGCCGGGTTTTCCCGCCCGCCGGCTCCCGGCGCCCCGTTCCGGAGAACGTGGGTCTCCGCACTCCGGGTCCTGCGGGCAACTCCGGGGGTTGTAGGCTTCCGCCTTTCCAGGCAGGCCCCGCCCCTGCACTGGCCACGCCCCTACCGCGCTGGCCACGCCCCGTGCAGCCCAGCGAGCGGGCGGGGTCTCAGCCGCAGTCGCAGCGCACGCACCCACCGATGGCGCACGGTCCGGCCACGCTCGGAGCGGATTTTTCCAACACGGGAGCCGGGCCGGAGTGGGTAGTCCAGGCCGGTCCGATCCGCTGCGTTTAGTGCAATTGGACGGTGTGTTGAAGGGCTGACGGCAGGGAGGCTTCACGGTGGAAACTACCCGCACAGCGGTCAGGCTAGAAGAATCGGCGTGCGAGAGAGGAAGGGCCCGGGGCGGTCCACGGGCTGCGGGGACTCCAAATCGAGCCTGGCTTGGGGTGCTCCCTGGCAGGTGCGGCCCGGACCGTTCTGAGCTCCGGCCATATGGATGCTGCGCGTCTGGACCCCGGGATGCCCACGTCCCTGGGTTCAGAGCCAGCTATTGTGACTGTTTTACTTCGTGCACATCGTCGGACTTTTCATTCCTAAATCACGGCTGCAAGTTGAAGGAAAGAAATCTGGTTTGTCTAGCAAGGGACCCCATTACCGGGTGGTTTAAAAAAGAAGCCAGGCGTGGTGGCGCACGCCTTTAATCCCGGCACTCAGGAGGCAGAGGTTGGAGGATCCCCGGGAGTTCGAGACCACCCTGAGACTACATGTGAATTCCAGGGCAGCCTGGGCTAGACCAAGACCCTGCCTCGAAAAACCCAAAAGAAAAAAAAAAGGAATCAAACATGTTACACACCCATTAGAGTCTTCCAGGCGGGCACTTTGTACATGGTAACCCTCGAAACATCCCACCTGGCACTGTGACCATCCCCTTTTGACCTCGAGTGAAACCGGGTGTGTCATTTGCTAATCTGAGGAAATTGGAATCCAGCCTTCCATCCTCTTTTTCGAAAGAGGTGGAGGGACGAGGGGCGACCTCTCTGGCTCCCTGCCTACAGGACGTCTGGGGCTACTGCAAACATCGTCTCAAAGTTGGGGCTTCCTGTAAAGCCCGGCCAAAGAGCCGCGTGGCAGAAAGCAAGCCACGGGTGGGGGAAGACTGATGTGGCAAGCCTTTGGGTAGGACTAGAGGAAGAAGGAAAGGTCAGGAAATGATTAACAGGGGCCGGGCCGGGTAGTGGTTAGCTGGAGCAGGGCACCTCCCCGGAGCGCAAGGTCACCCCGAAGCGACTTGTCACTTCCTACCCCACCCTACCCCGAAGTCTTCTGCTGAGGGTGTCCATCCACCCAGGGGCATCTCTGCCCACGGTATTTCGGATTCCTCGGTCAACACTACTCCCTTGCTTTATATTTGATTGCTGCTAGGGATGTGGAAAGGGAACCGCCTAGAATCCAGGCAGGCGTGGGTTCAAATCATAGCTGTAGTCTGGTGTGGTGCTACACACCTTTAATCCCAGCACATGGAACGCAGAGGTAGAAGGATCACCGTGAGTTCCAGGCCACCCCAAGACTACATAGTGAATTCCAGGTCAGCCTGGGCTAGAGTGAGACCCTACCTCAAAAAAAAAAAATCTTAGCTCTAACCTTGCAACTTGACGGCCAACGTTGGAGAGCCCACACCTTCACTGGGAACTGGGAAAAGTAATACTTATCTGGAAAGGAAGATGAGAATTCCCACCACATAGATAATTGTTTTGTAGGTAACAGCAGATGAGGACTGCTTCCTTGGGAAGAGAGGAGACTAAACAATAATATCTGACCTTTGTTCAACTCTCCCACCTCCTGTTTGTCTTAAAGGTCTGGTTCAACTAACCTGTTTCCCTCTGGACCCTCATTCAGTGTCCACAGCCCCTCACTTAGCCTGCGACATAACTCCCCAGACCACAGTTGAAAAGGCCTTTCCTGACCCTGCTCCACCCCCAGGTTACCTCCAAGCTGTGTGATGCCTTCGACTGCCCCTGACGAAACTTTAGAAAACACTTTTACGCATGTAATTATTTAACGTGTGTCTTCCCCTTGGAGGTCCATAGGGGTAGCAAACAAGTCCACCTGGCTTCCTGCTTTATTTCTAACAGGTGTAGAACAGAGAGGGTGTCCAATAACACGGCTCCGTGGATAAATGAGAGAAGGAACGAGTGCTCAGCAATGTTAATAAAGGAGTTTGGGATGTAGCCCAATGGAGATTAGATATCCCCTCCCCAGGTGATCTCTAAATTATATTCAGTTCTGAGCTTGTGACTTAAAAAGGAATGTGAAAATATTTTGTATGGTATAAACTGCTAAAAAAAAACAACCTTTTTTCATTAATGTCTTCTCCTACTCTTCAGAATAAAAATCCCTTGGAACATGAGCTGTAATTGAGTCATCCCTGATTGCAGGAGTCTTCGTAAGGGCGACCTCTCTGAGACAATTAAAAAAAAAAAAACCTGGGCCAAAGGGCTTTTGCTATTCACCTTAAAACTGAGGACTTTCTTGTATCTTTGAAATTTTTCACAGCAAGGGAAAAATGAATTTGAAAAGAAAATCCGCAGTGGGTAAAAGTGTCACACGCGGGAAGACCAGGGGCACCCTGGGAAATCTGGCTCTTCCAGTCGCGGGTTTCTGCTGCTGCACGCAGCACAACGTTCGCTTTTCTTCTTGGCGGGCTTCTCTTGGCACCGGGGAGCGGGACCTGCGCACCAGCGCGCCTGAGGGCTCCGGCCCCGCCGCCCCGGCCCGGGGTGCGCTGCGGTGGCGGCCGGGTGCCAACTTCATAGTGTGCTTGTTTGCAGAGGTGCAATGCACAATTAAAACAGCCCTGATTGCTGTAGTCCCTGAGAAAGCAGACTTTTAAAAGGGTGCATTTTTCTCACAGGGGAAGTGATGCACAATTTCAACCGTGCTGTCACGTTTCTGTTCTAATGAACGCATTAGGGGTGGGGGGGAGGGAAGAAGGTTCTACGTTGCCATAATCGGACAAAAGTCTCAAGGTTACTGCAACCTTCCTGAAAGCCTGGAGTTTGTGGCCCCCAAGCACAAATCATAAGCCTCACTGGGTCCTGGAGCAAACTAGCTGTAACTCTCCCCATTCTGCTAAGGCTCCTTGGAAACAATCCCGCGTGCTGGTTTAATTATTTACCTTAGGGATTTTTCAAGGAGCAAAACCTCCTCGGAAAAGTAGATCAAGAGGAGGCTTGTTCACATAGCGGAGAGGTCAGCCACTCAGGAACTATCGCAGAGCACCGTTTTCCAAGCAGCATTTATCTGGTATTTTCTTACTTGCTGAGCTATTACCCACCCCTCCTTGAGAACAGGGTCCTTGCCAATCCTGTGTGTGGCCCAATTCCCAGTTCTTGGAATACAGCCTGGTACACCGCAGACCCTCCATAACTGTTAAATGGCTGAAGGAAGGAAGGGGGCATCACATAGCCCAGTGGGAGAGTCTGGGTTCAGTTCTCAGCACTTCCCCATATAGGGTGGGGCTGGGTGTGGTGGGTGGATATGCACACCTTCCCTTTCCAACTCAGGAACGAATGCTGCTTTTCATAACATCCTTTCTGCCCTGCTCTTCACTAGCTTCGTCTGGTAGAATAAAATCCCAAATTCTTGTTGCCATGGTCCCCTATCCTCTATTGCTTAATCTTTTTTAAAAATATATGTTTTTATTATTTATTTGCAAGGAGAGAGAGAGAGGGAATGGGCACACCAGGGTCTCTTGCCACTGAAACAAAACTCCAGATGTAAACCGGGTGTGGTGGTGCATGCCTTTAATCCCAGCACTCGGGAGGTAGAGGTAGGAGGATCACTGTGAGTTCAAGGCCACCCTGAGACTACATAGTGAATTCCAGGTCAGCCTGGACTAGAGCGAGATCCTACCTCGAAAAAACAAAAAAACTCCAGATGTAATGTGTCACTTTGTGGATAGTGGGGAATTGAACTCAGGCTATGAGGCTTTGCAAACAAGCGTCTTTAACCACTGAGCTATCACTACGGCCCCAAGCTTTTCAAATATTTGTTCCAGCACTACGTAAAATACTTCCCTCATTATACAAAATGTGCTTCCTCACTTCCCCATATGACCCCTTTCTTTTCCTTTCCACCTCCCAGCATTCCCCCTCCCCCCCCAGCCCAGAGCCTGCTCAGCAGCCCCTCCTTCACTCACCCAAGCCACCTCCAAGTGGTGCCTTACTAACTTACTTACCCCCATCCATCCCTGCAGCTTGTCACGTGGTGCTGTTATTTTCTGTTCACAGTTGGGTCTCCCTGGGGAGCAAGTCTGTATTTTCATCTGTGGATTCTCAGCACCAAGTTAGCAATAGCAGATATTAAAACCGATTAAATTTGCAGATTGAATGTTGTTGGAAGTGTCTCTTTTGAGAGTGATTACATCCACAATTACACGGCATGATCCGGACGGTATTCAGAGAAAGGACCTTAAACTAGTTAAGGACAGAAACCTACATTTATTGGGTTCCAACTAGGTACCCTGTGAGTGGTTTTCATTTCTTCTTCAATCTCTGGGAGGTATTATTATCCCCTCTTTATTGATGAGAGAGAGCACTGAAAGGTTAAATAATTGCACAAATTTACATAATCAGTAATTTCTCCTTTATCGAAGAGAGCAGTTTCGCTCCTCCTACACAAACAAGGTCATGTACGTGGTTTAGCAATATTTTATGGGGAACCCAGTGTTCCTCATGAGGGACCCAGGGCACAGAAGAACCCTCTGAGAAGCTGGAGAATCCTTCGTGGGTCAGGACCATTGCAATCATTGTGGGTCCCTCCTATCTTTCTTTGTATCGCTTTCCCTATGTTATTTGACCACTGAATCTCTCTCCATGTCTCTAGCTGGCCCTGAGCTCTCCTCTGTCTTCAACCTCCCCACAACTGGGACTGTCACTTTCTTCTTTATCACCACTGAAAGCTCCTTTTGTGAGGCAGATGAAGGTTTTCTTACTTAACGACCCACTTTGCAGATAAAAGTGCAGACGGATTAAGCAAACCAGTGGGGCTCCAGCACCTTCCAACCCTGTGATGGCGAAGAAGGCCAGCTCACAATCTCTGATTGCCACAGACACCCTCTCGCTCTCACAAAGACTTATGTTTGCATATGGGCACAAATTGCTAACTGTTCATTCCAAATCTGTTTTCTTTTTTATTTCCTAGGCTCAGAAATAGAAATGGGGTAAGATGCGGCCACTTTTGATCTATGGAATTTAATCACATTTATCGGCTGTGGCTGGCGCCTTGGACAGCTGCCTATGACACAAATATCTCACTGTTCAACACATGGAGGAAGGGGTGAAGTACACTGGGCTAGGCCGAGAAGGAAACGTGGGTCTTCGGAGCTTCCAGCCTGCCCTTCCTGTATTCCCTGGTCAACCCTTCTTTCAGCTATTCAACAACCTGCCTGCAGTCCTACCATGCTCCAGAAACGGAGGAAGCACAGACTCAGAGCTCAGTGGGTCACTGACCTCTTTCTTCTCCTGTCAAAATGGAAAGCATTGTGATGTCACTCATTCCCCTGCTGCTTGTTCATTGCCTAATTGGACATTGGAGCCTCTGAGTTTCAAAGTGCTGTCTGACTGGAAGCTTTAAGCTTTGTGATTGTAAAAATGACATTCCGTATAAAGGGCCTAGCTTGGTGTGTGGCATACAGTTAGACCCTCAGTAGAAGTCTGCTTTCTGGAGACCTTGCCAATTAGGAGGTGGGGAACGATGGCCTGAAATCATTGGTTCTAGTGCAGCTAAAATTGTATAGTTCTAGTGTTACAGGTGGTTAGAGTTTTATCATTTTAAAGGGATGTGGAACAGATCAGTCAAATACCACTGGTGCGTTCAGCTTGGTGATAGAGCAATGCATAGTCTTATCCTCAAAGGAACGAAGGACAGACCATGAGAGAACCAGATCAGCTAACACAATTGCAACAGTGTGATAAGTGCCAGCAGGGGAAGCACAGGATGTTGCTTAGCCACAAACAAGGACAACTCACCCAGACAGCCGTGGGGGAGGGGGACATGTCAAGTAAGATTTCCTGGACCTCAGAGCTACCCAAGTAAAATGTGTGAGGTCTAGGTAGAGGAAACAGTACCTGCAAAGGCTACTTCCCACACAGATCTGAGACTGAAAGTTTGGTTGGAGAGTCAGGGGCAAGGGGTGAAAGGTTGAGGAAGCCACAAGGCTGGCAAGAGTCAGAAGAGATGGTGAGGACAGTAAGGGTCTCTATAACAGAGAACTGACACCATAGAAAAGCCTGGCTCCCCAGGACTCTGGCATCTTTCAGAGTGGCAGTTTGCCAGATCAGGGGAGTAGGAAGAAGGAAGCAAAGATACAAGAAGAAAGGAACTAACAATTATTAAACATCTAAGACATTCAGCTGTATTAGTCATCTGGGACATGCAAATTAAAACCACAGTGCATACATAGTCAGAAACAAGCAGAGCTGAGAGTGCAGCTCCTCCCCACACCCTGTGTTGACTGGATCCCCCCAACACTGTGCCCCCAGGAGTTTATATTCCACTGGGAGGGAGGCGCTCAGACCCTTGAACACATAGAATTGAAATGGGAAAAGAAAGTCCTAGGCTGCATCCCCTCTTCTTTCCTAGTCTTAATCTGAGCTGACAGTTCAGCTCTCTGGAACATTCAGCTAACCAGAAAATTAATTTCTCACATATCTAGAGCACAGATTTGCATAGTCCTAGACCGCCTGATGTCCTGGAAATGAGCAGGGCTGTGTAGTCAGCAGGCTGTGGTCCTGCCTCTACCACTGACCTGCTGTGTGACTTCTTTGGACAAAACCTCCATTTTTGAAATGGAAATAATGATAGTTCTAAATCATGATATCCTTGTCTGCTTCATTGTTTTGATTTTTTTTGGCTTGTGAATGTGTGTGTGTGTGTGTGTGTGTGTGTGTGTGTGTGTGTGCGCGCGCGCGTGTGTGCGTACCCTGTGGCACCTGGTCAGAACAGAATGTCCGGTGCCCTGCTCCATCACTTGTTTGAGCCCAAGTCTCTTTACTGATACTGTTGATTTCCTGGTCTCAGCTCCCCTTTGCTGGGTCGTGGTGACAAGTGTGTGTGGCTGTGCCCATCCGTCTTGCTCTGCTTCCTTCACCCAAGTACTTAATGTTTGGAAAGAAAGAACAGGTTATGATTAGAACTAGTTCTGAAGTTGTCAACGCCCATCATGTATGTATTTGGGTAATCACACTAAAGTTTGTGTGTTTATTCTGTAATCAAGTCATGCAGAAAGCTCTGCTACAGCTGACCTTGTTAGAGATATTGTTTGGCAGGGGTGCAGCAAAGGAAAAAGTATTTAAATCACACACCATCCCAAGAACAATGGTGGAAAAGGCCAGGAAAAGGCCTTAGAGCTTTCTGCCCATTCTCAGTTCCCTTCTGAGAATTGGGGTTTTCAGACTGGAGATGGAGACTAGAAGCAGCAAGGCTTCATGGGAAATGGCACTTCTGAGACCTTTGGAGAGAGTCATTAGAGAGCAGAGAGGGTGATGGGTTTCAAAGGAGGAAACTGAACCGGGCGTGGTGGCCCCCGCCTTTAATCCCAGCACTTGGGAGGCAGATGTAGGAGGATCACTGTGAGTTCAATGCCACCCTGAGACTACATAGTGAATTCCAGGTCAGCCTGGACTAGAGCGAGACCCTACCTCGAAAAAACAACAACAAAAAAAAATGGCTGTGGCTTTTTGTCTCTTTTTATTTATTTTAATATCTTTATTATGAATAAGTATATACATTGTATGATCAAATCTTGTGAATGTGTCCCCGTTTCCCTCCTCTCTGGCCCTTACCCACGGGGGTACTTCCTCGGTGCACATACTGGATCTGTTCATAGGTTAAGGGGTATGAACTGCACCAGAGGGAGCCAGTTTCCTTTTTTTTTCTTCCCCCTTTGTGTATTGTTGCTGGGGGGGGGTTGTCTCTGGATATTCTCCCCCACCATGGCTCTTACAATCTTTCCGCCCCCTCTTCCACTCAGTTCCCTGAGTCATAGTGTATGAGTTTTGAATCTGCTTTATTGTTGAGATCTTAAGTATCTCTGGATCTTTGCCCTGGGTTGTGATGGGTATTGTTGGTGTCTGGCTCCAATGACCTTTCATGGGTTATCAGACTCGCTGTGGTGATTGGTCTCTTGTTTGTCTCATCACTTTCTCATAGGTTTCATTGGGCCCTGTGTGAAGGCCAGGGGTGGTTTGTCTCCTGCCAGGATGTCAACCATCATCCAATGTCTTGTTGGTGGAATTGAGTTGTCCCTGACTCTTTTGCTGCCTGCTGAAAAATACAAACAGAATCTCCATCAGAGAGTGAGATCAATATAGGTTAAATGAGACAACATTGCTATTTTGGCTAGCTCCTAATGAGTGTAGCCTCTCTGTACATCTCTAGTAAGGGGAATTTCTTTTTATTTTATTTTTTAATTTTTATTTATTATTATTTTTCTTTCTTTCTTTCTTTTTTTTTTCCGAGGTAGGGTCTCGCTCTAGCCCAGGCTGACCTGGAATTCACTATGTAGTCTCAGGGTGATCTTGAACTCATGGTGATTCTCCTGCCTCTGCCTCTCAAGTGCTGGGATTAAAGGCGTGCGCCACCACGCCCGGTTTATTTTTATTATAACTGAATCCAGAAATTTCTAGTGGCTTGAACGTCCCAGGCAATTGATTCCCAACTTTATTCAGCTTTTACTGCAATTAGGAAAGAAAAAAATCATCTGTATTTTCTTTTTTTTAATATTTTATTTATTCATTGTCAAGCAGAGAGAGAGAGAGAGAGAGAGAGAGAGAGCGCACCAGGGCCACCACCTTGTGGGTCTGGCTTATGTGGGACCTGAGGAATTGAACCCGGGGCCTTAGGCACTGGAGGCAAGTGCCTTAACTGCTGAGCCATCTCTCCAGCCCTGTATTTTCTTAAAAAACAAAGCTATGCTGGAAATCATGTAATCCTAGCACTCAGGAGGCAGAGGTAGGAGGATTCCAAATCTAAGCCTGGGCTGCAGAGTGAGACTGTCTCTTTCTCTCTTTCTCTTTCTCTCTCTCTCTCTCTCTCTCTCTCTCTCTCTCTCTCTCTCTCTCTCTCTCTCTCTCTCTCTCTCTCTCTCTCTCTCTCTCTCTGTCACACACACACACACACACACAAGTTTAACCGTCAAAAGTGTACCTGAGTTTGTAAAACTAAGGTCATTATTCTTTGGCTGAATTGGAAAGACTCTTCCTCACCATGTCCCAAAATGGTACATTTCCTTTCCATTTCCCCTGCACATCACCCCCTCCTGCCAGAGGACACTCAGTGCTTCCTAAGCAACCCCATGGGGTTCACACTCTGCTCAGAGGCCCTCACTCAGTTCTTGTGCTCAGCCTGCTCTCAGTCAGGGAGCGCCCAACACTGGGGCCTGAGCTGAGCCAAAGAAGGAGGGAAGCACAGCCCAGCCTCATAGCCAGTTCTCATTGCCAACTCATGGCATCTTTCTGCCTGGGCTCTAGCAGAAGTTTCCAGGACCTCCCACTGCTCTGAGAAGCAGGCCCAGGCCCTTCTTTGGCACTGAGCCTTCCCTGCACTTGATCCTGACCAACCTGCCAGCCTCACTTCATTCACACCTTCCTGTGGACCAATGGATGAGCGCAACCTGAATGCTCTCACCCTGGTTTCTTGCTTGGGTATTTCTTCTGCCTCTTCCCTCCTGCCTGGAGGCCTAGCACAAAGCCTATCTTCCAGAAAATTTTTCCTGATTACCTATCTCATTCTTCTCCTCCCCTCCTCCCCTTCTCTCTTCTTCTTCTTCTTCCTCTCTCTGCCTCTCTCTCTCTCTCTCTCTCTCTCTCTCTCT
The DNA here is from genome assembly GCA_004024765.1 of Zapus hudsonius. Taxonomy (NCBI): domain Eukaryota; kingdom Metazoa; phylum Chordata; class Mammalia; order Rodentia; family Dipodidae; genus Zapus; species Zapus hudsonius. The sequence goes on along the minus strand of PVHP010000107.1, from coordinate 187,214 downwards.
CTCTCTCTCTCTCTCTCTCTCTCTCTCTCTCTCGTCTCACTTTTAGCCCAGGCTGACCAGGAATTCACTCTGTAGTTCCAGGCTGACCTCAGACTCCCAGTGATCCTCCTAACTCTGCCTTCCCAGTGCTGGGATTAAAGGTGTGCATTACTACACTCGGCTTTTCTCTTTCTTTCTTTTTTAAAAAATATTTTATTTATTCATTTTCAAGCAGAGATACAGAGAGAGAGAGAAGGAAAGAGGGAGAGAGAGAGAGAGAGCACCAGGGACACCACCTTGTGGGTCTGGCATATGTGGGTACTGGGGAATTGAACCCAGGGCCTTAGGCACTGGAGGCAAGTGCCTTAACTGCTGAGCCATCTCTCCAGCCCTTGGCTTTTCTCTTTCTTACTTCTCTTTGTTTTTCTTCCTCTTCCTCTTTTTGTATTTATTATCTGCCAATTTCATCCACCTTCCCATGACACTCTATGTAGCCACAGACCACACAATGGCATTTCAGTTCATGGAAGATCACATATATGATAATGGCCCTGTGAGATTATCATGGAACTGAAAAACTCCCATGGCCTGGGAACAGGTCGTTTTCATGAGGTTGGAATGCAGCACCTTATTCTCATTAGTGCAATACTGGTGGAAACAAACCTATTACATTGCTGGTTGTATAAAAGCATGACACATGCAATTATGAACAGCAGATAATGCTTAATAATTAAGTTTTGCTGGTTTATGTGTTTATATATTTATTGGTTGTTTTGAAGTACACTCTTACCTATAAAATGGTATGTTGTGCTGGCCAAAGCTTTACACATGTGTTTACCACGCCTCAAGATTGCATCATGTTCTAGTGTGCTTGATGTAATCTCCTGCTGTTTTGCTCATCCTAGCCCTCAGAGCAACAGATACACTGTATGCTAGGTGATACCGTGTAGGTTTGTGTAAGCATAACTCTTGATGTTCATACAACAATGAAGTCACCAAATAACTCATTAGAAAATGTTCTCATGGCACATGACTGTATGCCAGAGACAGTCCTTGGAAGTTAATGCTTACACCAAGAGCTGCTCACTCCTCATTCATGTGCATATGCCATTATGCTGGTCCCAGGGTTTGTACCTAGGAGGTTCTCAGGAAATGTGTGGCATTTGAAAATAGAAACTCAAGTTTAGGGCTCAGCAAAGCCTGAAGGCCCAGGTTTGATTTCCAAGTACCCACATAAAGCCAAATGCACAAAGTGGTGCATGCATCTGGAGTTTGTTTGCAGTAGCAAGAGGACCTGGTATACCTATCCTCCCTCCCTCCTCTCTGCTCAAAAGTAAATAATAAATTAGAAAAAAAAACTTCGAATTTATGTATCTCCTCCATCTCCTAGTAACAATGTGACCTTGAACAAGTGACTTATTGTCTCTCAATCTCTGAGATCCAAAACCTATAAGATGGAGTGTTCTAATAATGCCTCCCCCATAGTGTTCAGGAATGTATGAGATCACCTGTAGAACATGTAAGGTAACATTTGCTGTTCAACATAGCAGGTTCCTGATAAGAATGAGTCACCAACTCCGTCCTGCACCTTTTGATGCTTTTTCTTCTTCCCTAGACTCCCTGGTCTGGAGAGAAACCCATCAGAACATTCACACTGGAAGGCCAAGATATAGCTGGGGGTGAAGCTTAATGATAAGGCCCTGGGTTTGTTCCCTAGCAACACACATACAAACAAGAACAACAAAAACCAATGATGACTTCCGTGTGACCTGGTAGCAAGGACTGACAGGATCACTGTGCTGGCAGCTCCAAGCCCTGCTGGAGCTGGAGCTCCCCCCCACTAAAGAGGTCAGGCACCATGCCAGAAGTCAGTGCCTCCTGTCTCTATCTAGGCAAGCTGGAGACCAGTACTAGGAGAGGCCTTTTCTAGAACCATCTTCATGCTGGTAGTAGGAGCCTGAGCTGAGAGCTCAGAGAAGAGGGGGTCTTGAGGGGAACTTGGCTAGTGTGTTTCTAGCCCTGGGGTTTATGGGGACAGAGGCCCAGGGCCAAGGCTGTAGAGGCAGGGAACACCCTCCTCTCTAGAGGTATTCTTCATACCAAACCTCCTAATGCCCTTGCCTTTGGGAGTGGGGTAGATGTGGTGTGGGGCAAAAAGGCTGGGTGGAGACAAGGCAGCCAATTGGGCAGCTGTGGCTCTCAGGGCATTAGGATATTTTTGGTCCCCTAGAACTTGGGCAGATCCCAGCTTTCCTGGGAACCAGGTTCTCTTGCGTAAGCTGATCTACTTGCTTCTCTACACCATCTGCCAGATTCTCTTCAATCTAGGTCCCTGTGCAGGCCCAGTGTAGTGGGGCTCTTTCTGGGGACAGAGCAGTTGTCATGGGAAAATCCAAATGCCCTGTGGCAGCTTTCTCCCTGGAGATAGGATCCTGGACTAGGACCTTGGCACTTGACTTCTAGAAACCATTGGCTTAGTCTACCCTTTTATAATGGGAAGAAACTGAGACCTAAAGAATCCAACCCACCTGGGCTACTCTCACTAGGCCAAGGGTTGCTATTCCGTTTTTCTGTGACAGTCCCATAAAGACATTTTTCTGGTATAATGCAGGTGGCCCAATACAGATAAATCTAGATTTGCCTGGAAAATGTAAACGCTCACTTGTATTATCAGAGTCACACCTCATTTCTTGCCTAGCCTGTGGCTTCTTGTTCCTATGGCTGGGGGAGGGGTGGGCAGAAGGAAGACTTGTGCAACCAGTTCGTAGATTTATATGTTGATAGGATCTTTGGACTGAGTTGGGAAGGTCGAAGGTGTGAGGACTCTGATTTGATCTGCCTGCTCCTTTGAGTGCTGGTCAGGTAAGCAGGCATTCTCTTCCTCCTTCCCTAGAGATCTACAACCTCTCAGAGACCAGAGGAGGCTGTTGTGCACTGAAACACCCCTGCCAGGCAACACCTGGCACTGGTCCAGGAAAAGAAGCAGCTCAGAGGAAAACTGGAGGGAGCTCACATGGACTCAAAACCAGCAGAAGTCAATAAGGCTGGTGTGATGGTTAGGTTTCTTTGTCATCTTGATCTTTTTGATTATCTTGGGTGGGTTGTTCACAAGAAGGCAGCCCTCTCAGTAGGAGGCAGGATGTAAGAAAGCTCAGGGAAGCTAGAAATGAACATCTCTTCCTGGGAAGGCAGTGTAGGAAGGAAATTCCCAGAGACTCAGGAAGCCAACAAGTGTGGGACAGGGTTTCAAGACCCTGCCCTAAGGCTATATAAAGGAGAAAAATCTCCTTCGCCCCCTGCCTCTTTTGTTGGTGTGTGTATGGTGTTGGTGATGGGTTTCTCTCTCTGCTTGGACCTGTGAAAGGAGGCCAGCCTCTTTCGTCATTATGGAACTTCCCCTGGATCTGTAGCTTTAATAAACCCTTTCCTCCCATAAACTGTGCCTGGTTTGGAGATTCATCCCAGCAGTGTGTGGCTGACTGTGACAGCTGGTATGGGGGCAGTCAAGGCTCAGGAAAGGGACCGGGTGTGGTGGCGCACGCCTTTAATCCCAGCACTCGGGAGGCAGAGGTAGGAGGATCTCCGTGAGTTCAAGGCCACCCTGAGACTACAGAGTGAATTCCAGGTCAGCCTGGACTAGAGCAAGACCCTACCTCAAAAAACCAAAAAAAAAAAAAAAAAAAAAAGGTTTGCCAGGCGTGGTGGCGCATGCCTTTAATCCCAGCACTCTGGAGGCAGAGGTAGGAGGATCGCTGTGAGTTCAAGGCCACTCTGAGACTACATAGTGAATTCCAGGTCAGCCTGGACTAGAGCGAGACCCTACCTCAAAAAAAAAAGGGGGGGACACAGACAGGAATGGTGAAGGGGCTGGGGAGGTGGCTCAGTCACCAAAGCACTTACAGTGCAAGCGTGAGGGCCTGAATTAGCATCGCCAGCACCCATGTAAATGCTAGGCAGACACAGCCACCCACCTATGATCCCAGCACTCAGGAGGCAGAAGACAGGGAATCAAACTGGCCAGCTAGACTAGCCAAAACGGCAAGTTCCAGGTTCAAGTAAGAGACCCTGTCTCATTACAATCAGTGGAGAGCAAGCAAGAAAGACACCCAACATCTACCTCTAGCCTCCACACGTGCACCCACATGCACCCACATAAATGCGAACATGCACACACATACTAAAAAGAAAAAAGGAAGGAAGGAAGGAAGCTAGCTGCATGTGGTAGCTCACATCTTTGCTGTGAATTTAAGAGCAGTATGGGCTACAGAATGAGTTCAAGGCCAGCCTGGGTAAGAAAGAAAGGAAGAGGACTGGAGAGATGGCTCAGCGGTTAAGGCACTTGCCTTCAATTCCCCAGGACCCACATAAGCCAGACCCACAGGGTGGTGGCCCTGGTGCGCTCTCTCTCTCTCTCTCTCTCTCTCTCTCTCTCTCTCTCTGTATCTTTCTGCTTGAAAATGAATAAATAAAATATTTTTAAAAATTTTGTTTAAGCCGGGCGTGGTGGCGCACGCCTTTAATCCCAGCACTCGGGAGGCAGAGGTAGGAGGATCACCATGAGTTCGAGGCCACCCTGAGACTACATAGTGAATTCCAGGTCAGCCTGGGCTAGAGTGAGACCCTACCTCGAAAAACCAAAAAAAAAAAAATTTTTTTTGTTTAAAAAAAAGAAAGGAAGGAAGAAATAGGAAAAGAAAGGGAGAAGAGAGGGGAGGGGAGGGGAGGGGAAGGAAGGGAAGAAAAAAAAAGAATGAAAGAATGGTGAAATCCCTAGGGGAGATTCCTTCCCTCAGATACTAGATCTCAGAACGTGCTCATACTCAGTCCCAGGCACCGTGCTAAGCACTCGAGAAACCAGACCAAGACGCACACGGAGTCATACACATTGCCCAGGAAAAGAAAAACTCAAAGTCATGGACAGATTCTCAGTTAAGTGGAATGTGAAGTTCAAGGGCTGTGGGAAGGATGAGATCTTGAAAAATTGCCCGGAGATTTCAAGCGAGTAACATGTGCACAGATAACATTCTTGTGAAGGCCTTGGAGAAAGGAGGCAGGGGGAGATGCACTTCGCTTGATGCTTGGGAACACCACCTGCTGAGGCAAAGGGTTCACCCAGCAAGCATTGCCTGACTGCGCTCACCTGGACCCTTTGCTCGCCCTTGCTCATCACGCTTGCCTCCCTGCTGCTTTCACCTCTCAGGTCACAGTGCCCTCTCTCTGATGCACGGGCGCAAGCTGAAAATTCTGGAAGGGGAGAAAGCACAGCGTGCTGTCTAATTTATCTCTGCGCCCCAGTGCTCAGAGCATCAAAAGCATCTAAGAAATGTCCTTCGGCACTGAAGAGCATTTTTTTTTTTTTTTGGTTTTTTGAGGTAGGGTCTTGCTCTAGTCCAGGCTGACCTGGAATTCACTACGTAGTCTCAGGGTGGCCTTGAACTCATGGTGATCCTCCTACCTCTGCCTCCCGAGTGGCTGGGATTAAAGATGTGCGCCACCATGCCTGGCTCGCATTTTTTTTTTTTTAAAGAAATGTCATGATCACAATTTGTAAAAGGATACATTTGGAATACTTTAAAAAAAATTTACTAACACAGTAGTTGAATGATAGGGTTATGGGAGATTTTCCTTCTAGTTCTTGTATTTTTCCATTTGCAACCTTTTTTTTTTGTTGTTTGTTTTTCGAGGTAGGGTCTTGCTCTAGTCCAGGCTGACCTGGAATTCACTCTGTAGTCTCAGGGTGGCCTTGAACTCATGGTGATCCTCCTACCTCTGCCTCCTGAGTGCTGGGATTAAAGGCGTGAGCCACCATGCCCGGCTTAACCTTTTCATAATGAAAAAAATGTGATTTAGCCCCACCTATTCTACTTCCTCCCAATAGGAGATGAAAGAATTAAAATTTACAATCAAATTTCTCTTGTCTTGAGCTACATGAGGTGTAAATTATGAAGACCGAGAAAAGATGAGCTTAATTTCATGATGCAATGAGATCAAATTTACGGTCACATTGTGCGGATATGTTTGATAATATGCAAGGGTCACTGACTGGCTGGATATAAAGACAGTTTTCATTAAACACTTTGATTAGCCATACAGTCTCTCCTACATATCTGAGAAAATAGGTTCCAGGACTTGTCAAATACAAAAACCCATTGATGCTCACACACAATCTCCTGTATACCTTGTTTTTAAACTATTTTATTGATTTATGAGAAAGAGACAGGGAGAGGGGGGGAGCATGGGCACACCAGGGCCTCTTGCGAACAAACCCCAGACACATGCACTACTTTGTGTGTCTAGCTTTTCTGTGGGTACTGGAGAATTGAACCAGGGCAGTCAGGCTTTGCAAATAAGCTCCTTCAACCGCTGAGCCATCTCTCCAGCCTCTTCCTATATACCTTAAAAAAGCCATAGAATATTTGTAATGCTCTATAATGTAAATGCTATGGTACACTGAATTGGTAGGGAAGGTGACGAGAAAAAGGTCTGTACATGTCCAGTACTGACACAGGACTTTTTTCTGTCCCCAGCTCTCCACCCTAAACTGGTCCTAATCAAGTCATGCGCTCGCTCAGCTGTCTCCACTATCTGGTCAGACTGCATTTAAGACTGATTTTCAAAAGCATTGGGTTTTGACCATTTGCCACTACAGCAGTAGATGCTGTGATCTTTCTCTCTTCCTCCTCTCTGTTTCTCAGTATTCTTTCTCACCCACTTCTACTCTGCTGGCTTTCCTGAGAGTCAGACTGGCTGAGGCATACTTTGAATGCAATAAACTCCACTCCCTTCCTGGACATATCTACCGGTTCCGACTCACACTTAGGCGGTGACTCTTGGGAAGACAGAAGATACCCCTCCCACCCCGTGGCTGGCAACTAGATATGTGCTTTGTCCCTGGAGTTGTCTCTGTGCCAGGCTGTCCTAGGCACAATCAAAACAACTGTTCTCACACATGGCTGCCGATCCCATGGGGGAGGTGGACCAATGGTACTCCAAGCAGCCAAACTCTGCTCTGTCAGAATGCCAGAGGAAGGGAGGCAAGACCTGGATCCAGGGTGGACAGAAGCTTTGAAAATCAGCTCCAGCTAGCCTCACACCCATGTTGCATCACAGTGGAAGGTTGCAGACTTCCTGCCTGCTGCTAATGTAGGGCTCTATCTCCCTGTTTATAAAAAGCTTAAGAAAATGCTTTGTCCCAGTGTTCTCTCTTGGCTGTCAAAGCTCTGCCTGCCCAGGGCTCCCAGGCCACCTTGCCTGCACAGAGCTCACTTCAACTGGAGACTTGATGTTTCCTGGGATCGCCCCCTAGAGGACATTGGTGGCGTTGCAGGAGCCAGGCCAGCATAATCACATAGTAAAGCCATCTTTAATTACTGCTTTCCCTTTTCAAAAACATGGATGCAGAAAACATTCTCACAGCCCTTCCTACGCTCACCAGGGCAGCGCTGGAACACTTAATGACGGGGCGTTTGTAGCCTGTAGATCTACTGGTTCCGTGAGTCACAGTTTAAAATTGGATTCTCTTTTTCTCTTCCTATTATTTTATTTTTTGGTGGGGGGGTGGATCCTATGAGACCATTTATTGACCCCAATCATTTTTGAAGAACTGCCAAATTGTGGTTGTAAAATAATATATTTGTCTCTACCTAGTTCTCCTTATTAAAATAACCAATTTTTTTTGGTTAAGTAATATATACATGTACTACAACATTCAAAAGTCATTAAAGGGGTTTTGGTAATTATCAGCTGGATCAGCAATTTCTCTTCTGGAAGACACCCAAAAGAATTAAAAAGAGGCATTCAAACAAGACCCGTACCCCATGCTCACAGCAGCATTGTTGGCCTCTCGCTCAAAGATGTCCTCGTTCTAATTGTAGAAATGTGAGGATTAAGTTATGAGGTCCAAAGGGTCTCCAATTGCAGGTGGAATTCTTTGCTATTTGGATGACTCTAAAATGGGGGTCGTCTGGGTGGCCAGTGTAATTACAAAGGCCCTCAAAGTGGAAGAGGAAGGCAGAAGAACTGAGCAAAGGAGACACGAATGGAAGAAAGGTCAGAGAGTTAGGACAGTGTTGGCCTTGAGGATGGACGGAGTTGTGAGCCCAGGAACGTCTATGGTCTCTAGATCCTGGATAAGGCAAGGAAACAGTCCCCCCCGGAGCTTCCTGCCAGCACCTCAGTGAAACCACGGTTAGACTTTTGATGTCTGGAATTGCAAGATGATAAATGGGTATTGGTTCAAGTTTATGGTAATTTGTCACCATAGCCATAAAAACCAACACACACAAAATATCAAAGCCTGTATCTCAGAGCCTGGGAGTCCCCATATATAAAAGCCTATATCTCAGGGCCTGGGAGTCCCCATAATATCAAAACCTGTATCTCAGGGCCTGGGAGTCCCCATAATATCTCCTCATCAGCAGGGAAAAAGAGAGAGAGAGAGCTCAGTGTTGCAAGCCATGGTATGGGGACCCCCAAGCTCTGAGAGAGTGTCCCCCATAGCCTCATGCATTTGTGACTAAGTTCATACTTGATCCTCAGCTGGTGGAGAATTTGGGAGGGTGGAGCTTTGCTTAAGAAGGTGTGTCACTGAGAGTTGGCCTTGAGGTGTCAAAGCCAAGTCCCACTTGCAACACTGAGCTCTCTCTTTTTCCCTGCTGATGAGATGTGATGCCTGGCTGCCTGGTCCTGCCATACTTTTTCCCCCGCCAGGATGAAACTTCCCCTTGAAACTGTAAGCTGGCAATAAGCACTTTTGTTCCATAAGCTGCATCTGGTCAGAGGTTTTGTTCCAGTAACAAGAAAGTACTACACACACTTTACAGAATAATAAAAAGAAAATGTAGAGTGTCTCATTGCTTTCCATATTCTTCACCTGGCCAGCAGCAAGCTGTTGAAAAGAGGGACATTTTGAGGCCAACTGGCTTTCCCTCCCAAGAAGGCTAACAAGAGGCCTTTTGGGGAGGAGCAGGCAAGCGTGAGAGCCACCACCAGGTTCTCCAGGGCCCTCATATTGATCTTTGGAAAGGCTTCAGCGCTGGGTGAAATGCGCTGCTTAATACTGCTTGGTTCTTCTACAGTCGCAGACACGGGATCACCACAACTACTCTGGAGCAAGGAAATCTACCTGCATGAAGGGATTCGGTGGGAGATAGTAGGGTTCAGTAAATTATGAAATCAGGGGACCAGCTTCTCTGTTTAACCTGTGCATAATTCAGTGTGAGTGTTGCATAGTGACACTTTGCTATCTGGGACTCAGCTTGTTTAGCTAGAGAAGGGGTTGGAGATTTTATGTGTGTGTGTGTGTGTGTGTGTGTGTGTGTGTGTGTCTCCTTGTAATTTTACTTATTTTTTTTGTTTTTTCGAGGTAGGGTCTCGCTCTAGCCCAGGCTGACCTGGAATTCACTATGTAGTCTCAGGCTGACCTTGAACTCATGGTGATTCTCCTGCCTCTGCCTCCCAAGTGCTGGGATGATTAAAGGCGTGTGCCACCATGCCCCACTGATGCTAGAGTTCTTTCAGATCTGGTTTCCTGTTAGGTTCAGATGGGAGGCGCTGGTGAGGAACGGAAAGCAGGAGAAGGGAGAATGGATTTTCATACTGTCAAGTGCCTTCACCAGCAGAGGACAGCCTGTACTTCAGGATCCGTGATTTTAGGCACCCAGCACCAGCCCCTCACTATACCTCCTTAGAGGCTGGGAGTTAAGGGTCAGTGGACCAGGAGAATCCTGGAAGCTCACAGGCTGGCCAGCCTGGCACATGCGGCAATGAACAATGAGAAGAAAGACCAGCCTCAAACAAGGTGGAAGACATCCTAAGTCGTTCTCTGCCCTCCCCCACATGAGCTGTGGCATGTGTGCCCACACTCACACATAGAACTACACTCATACACAACTGGAAAACTGGTGTGTGAGAGAGAGAATATGAATGAACGCAGGGTTACTGATTAAAGGGCTTCAGGCGAACATGGCAGAAATCCCACAGTGGTTTATAAATTGACCTTCAGGCCTTATTCCATCCAGTCCTTTCCTTACAATGAGTTTCTTCTGAGAAAAAAACTTTTACGTCTCACACTAGTAGGTTAATTATCTGCTTAACTGCATCTTAGGGGTTAAATTAGGGAAGAAAGTAGGAGTCTGGCAAATGGTCCTGGCAACAGAGGAGTGTTACAAACCAGAAACATTTTGGCGGGGGGATTCTTCTTATTTGACATCTCATAAATGGTTTAAGTACTAAATACATGAAAATCTAGGTACAAAATCAGTAAGTTTGCTGGGTTAGAACCTTATTAACAACTAGTCGTGTGTGTGTGTGTGTGTGTGTGTGTGTGTGTGTGTGTGTGTGTTAGACGTCCAGACGCCATGCCCCCTTTGGTGTTTCCTGCTTAGCCCAGTCACCTTTGGTCACTATAATGGTGGGAGAGTTGGTGACGATGGTGGGTAAAGCTCTTTGGGAAATGACTGCATTCACAGGACTCATGGTCTACTTCCCTGTAAGCCACAGTATTATGTGTGGATGAAGAAATTTCAGTGACCCCTTTCTTTGGCTTCTAGAAAGTTCTTCATTGGTTTTTCTTCCTTTCTAACTGGAGGACACAAGTATAGAAATGTTTTCATTCCAGTAAGAAGGCTGCTCTTTAGGCTGGGCATGGTGGTACACGTTTTTAATCCCAGCTCTTAGGAGGCAGAGGTAGGAGAATCCACTGAAGCCACCCTGAGACTACAGAATGAATTTTATGTCAGCCTGAGCTAGAGCGAGACCCTACCTTGGAAAAAAGAAGAGGAGGAGGAGGAGGAGGAGGAGGAGGAGGAGGAGGAAGAGGAGGAAGAGGAGGAAGAGGAGGAAGAGGAAGAAGAGGAAGAAGAAGAGGAGGAGGAGGAAGAGGAGGAGGAAGAAGAAGAAGAAGAAGAAGAAGAAGAAGAAGAAGAAGAAGAAGAAGAAGAAGAAGAAGACTCGACTGTTTTTAAACATAAAACGTACTTTCGATACAAGCTTCCAAACCTCCAAAGGACGGCCCCCTGTACTTGCCAAGTTCTCCGTGGCCTGCGTGCGTCAAGTCCTACGTTTGCAGAGTGTTTTGTGGGGCATAAACACTACTTCAAAACAGGATGTTGACTTTCCATCCTTGGTTTGAAGTCAAGTGCTTCTGAAAATGAAAAGGCTGCAGCTGGAGGAAGATTTGACCTGACACAGTCGCAACAGGAAGTGAGGTGCAGCTTCGAGGCCGCTCTCCCCATTCCTCATCTCTCCAAGGCCTGCTTTGCGCACAGCCCGGGTCACACACATCACACACACTCAGCAACGAACAGTCTTCCTTTGGCTGTTGAGGTTTGCTTGGTTGTGCTCATGCCCTTGCCTGCCCTGGGGGTGCTCGGCTGCCCCAGTCCTCTTCTGGAATCTCACTGATCCTAGTGACGCTGGGGCTCTGCTCCTCCATGGGACCCGGTTACAGAGGCTTGCGGCCATGCCCAGCAGTTTATGTGGGTCCTGGCGACCAAAGTCAGGCCTCCTCAAGTCCTCATGCTTCCACTGGAAGTACTCTTAACTGCCAAGCCATCTCTCCAGCAATTTCAAAGTGTGATATAGGGACCTATGGTGTCCCTGGGGCCCTTTTAGGGAGTCTCTGAGGTTAAGACTATTTTCAGGGCTGAAGAGATGGCTTAGCCGTTAAGGCGTTTGCCTGCAATGCAGAAGGACCTGAGTTTGATTCCCCAGTGCCCGTGTAAAGTCAGATGCACAAGAGGGCGCATGTGTCTGGAGTTCATTTGCAGTGGCTTGGAGGCCCTGTCGTGCCCATTCTCTCTGCCTCTCTCTGTCTGCTTCTCTCTCAAATAAATAAATAAAATATTTTTTTTAAAAAGACTATTTTCATCATAGTTCACTCTCATTCTGCCAGGCGTACACTGTGACACACCCACAATTACCTGAAGAGACTATTAAAATTCTCCTGCCTCTTCCAATTGAACCTAGACTTTCCTTATGCACTTCAACCAAAACAACGTGTTGGACACAGGTAGGGATTCCCGTCTGTCTTCTAGTAACTCACATAGTAAGGATTTGCAAAAGTAAAACAATCCCACTCATTTCTCCAAACTTAAAAAGTTGAATTTTTTTCATAAAGTATTACTTTTTTTTTTCCAGACTGGATGAGCATGGTAATCTTACTGTCTCCACACCCCTCAGCATTGACCCTCTTAGTCATGTGTGGCCATGCCTGGGTTTTTACATGGGTGCTGGGGAGAAAACTCACATTCTTATGCTTGTGTAGCAAATATTCTTATCCACTAAGCCATTCCCCCAGGTCTCTCTACAGTTTTAATTTCTAATACATTAAATGTTGATTTGATCTGTTAAATGATTTGCTTGGAAGGTCATTGTATGGAACTGAGATCCTGCCCTACACCCCACAAACCAAACCAAAAGAGAAGCCAAAGTTTTACTTTACCAAAACAAACTAAAATGTTCCACTAGATCAGGACAGAGGGAGAGAAAATTGCCACATCTCCAACAGAGCACTTCCTATGCTATGACCTTCATAAGGAAAGTAACTTTGAAAGGCAGGAACCCAAGAGATGGATTCTGGCATTGTCCCTCCTCCTCAGACAAAGGAGAATGTGGGTGCTGTGGGGGTGGAGCCGGGCTGCATAAGAAGAGATGGCTACACTCCAGCTTACCTCTTCCATTGTGTTTTGAGTTTATTCAACTTAAGTCCTTTCCACAGTGAGGTATTGGCTGCTCCGTGCAGTTGTGCTGGCTTGGGGGCTCTATGTCAATGATACCCAACTGAACTTGATCACTGATGTCTTTACATTTAAACATTTATATATATATATATATATATATGTATATATATACATATATATATCTATATATGTATATGTATGTATGTATATATATATATATATATGATCTACTTCACAACTTGGTCATTCCACACTTAGGTATGTACCTGTGATGCTTAGGTTTTGTTGTCAACTTGATCTTTTTAATTATCTTGGGTGGGTCTCTGAGGATATTGATAGGAAGGCAGCCTCTCAGTAGGGGGCAGGATGTAAAGAAGTTCAAAGAAGCTAGAACTAAACATCCTTTCCTGTGTGGGCAGTGCAGGAAGGAAATTCCAGAGACTCAGGAAGCCATTAAGTCTAGGATAGTATTGCAAGACCTCCACCCTAAGGCTATATCAAGGGGAAGGAGATTTCTCTCCCTTCCCCCCCTGCCTGTTTTGCTTGTGTGAGTGGTGTTGGTGATGGATTTCTCTCTCTGGTTGGGCTGTGAAAGGGGGTGAGCCTCTTTCACCGTTATGGAATTTCCCCTGTATCTGTAGCTTCAATAAATTCTTTCCTCCCATAAACTGTGCCTGGTTTGGAGATTCATCCCAATGGTGTGTGGCTGACTACTACATTCCCTAAAGAAGTTATTCTCAATTTTTGTTTGTTTCATGACTCTTATGGTATTAAAATTTATCAGAAATCCAGGTGTGACACAAAATAAAATTATTTTTAAAAATCAGAGACTACTGGGTATGGTGGCACACACCTTTAATCCCAGCACTTAGAAAGCAAAGGTAGGAGGATTACTGTGAGTTTGAGGCCAGCCTGGAACTATAGAGTCAGTCTGGGCTAGAGTGAGACCCTACCTCAGAACCCCCCCCTCCAAAAAGTATGAAAAAAATAAGAGACCCCCCAAAGGGCTTTTGTTATATCTGTCAAAAAACAAAATTATAATAAAGTTGAAGATTTGACTTTCATGTGTGATTCCTCAGCCAGGTGAGCCTCATCCTATCAAATACAACAGAGGTTCCCAGAGGCTTAGTAGAGGACATAGGTTCAGAGCCTGACCTCAAAGCTTTATTGCAACCGACTTGCTCTGCATTCCTCCTTGCACTCTGTAACTCAGAAAGCCCCATCTGCTTCCTCCAAGGGACTTTCCGTAACCCAAGAAGGAATGTCTGGGTTCTCTTTGTCCCTTCACAGTTTATTTCTTGCCCCACTTCCACCAGATCAACTTGTCACTTGTGAGGAAGTCCGCAGGGGACTCCCTGGGTTGCACAAACCAACTGTGCTAAGTGGGAAAGGGGAAAACCACTTGGCTTCCATATTCTCCTACCCAGCTTTGAGGATAATGAACAGACACTTTGCACTGATTGGATTCCTGGGTCAATTTCTCAGAGGCAAGAGGACCGTGATACCCACTCACGCTCAGCAGAGAGGAAACATTCATTGTAAAGGCAGAAGCTGCTTTTTTTTTCAATAAATGGAAAAGTTACCTAATGTTTAATACATATAAACAAGATAGTGACTATGAGAACACTGTGAGCTCATCGAACCAAATTAAGAAGGGAAACTCTCCCCCTACCAGAAGGGGTCCAGCATTGTGTCCGTCTTCCTTCAGACCCCAAAGAACCATGGATCCTGCTGGGCTACCTACCACTAAAGAGCCTGCAGTCTTTATCTGCTAGCCTATTCTGTCATCTGCCCCTTTGATGGGGCTTGCTTCTGTTCAATTAGACTTTTTTTTTTTTTGAGATAAAGTCTTGCTCTAGCCCCCAGGCTGACCTGGAATTTACTCTGTAGTCTCAGGGTGGGCTCAAAATCATGGTGATTCTCCCACCACTGCCTCCTGAGTGCTGGGATTAAAGGTGTGAACCACTGAGCTGGACTCCAATTAGACACAATTTATTTTAACAACTCGGTGTCAGGTGCTGGGTAAGGTGAATATCTTTAAACTTCTGAGGGCCAACTTCCCAGAGACAACTTCATTTATAACGATTCTGGAAATAGAGCCCAAGGAATAGGTATTTAGACTGGGGCAGGAAGCCAGTCCTGGTAGTGCAGCCCTGTAATCCAACTATTCAGAAGGCAACAGGACTATAAATTCCAAAACAGCTTGGGATGCAGAGTGCATTCAACTTCTGGCTGGGTGTTTTAGAGAGACCTTGTCTCAAAATAAAATGTTAAGAAAGGGCTAGAGATACAGCTTGGTGGTAGAGTACTTGCCTTGCACAAGGCCCCAGATTCCACCCCAGTACTGAAAAAAATTTTTAAGTAAAAAAATAAAAATGAATAGAAGCCAGGCATGATGGCTTTAAACCCAGTACTCAGGAGGCAGAGGTAGGAGGATCACTGTGAATTCAAGGCCAGCCTGGGGCTATAGTGAGACCCTACTTTGAAAATAACCCCCACAAAAGGAAGGAAGGAAGAAGGAAAGAAAGAAAGAAAGAACGAACGAACGAAAGAAAGAAAGAAAGAACGAACGAACGAACGAACGAACGAAAGAAAGAAAGAAAGAAAGAAAGAAAGAAAGAAAGAAAGAAAGAAGAAAGAAAAAAAAGCCAAGGCAATGGTCCTCGCTACTTTGCTACACAAGTGTGACGACCTGAGTTTGGGTCCCCAGAACTCATGAAAAGCTAAACTCTGTAGACCAAGCATGTGTAATCCAGGGCTCTTATGGGGAGAGGAGAGGCAGAGACAGGAGAATCCTTGGAACCTCACAGGTCAGCCAGCCTGGTGTAAGAGACTCTGCCTCAAGGGAGAAGGGTGAGGACTGTGGCACCTGCACTCACTCACACAAATGTTAAGTAATCATGAAGACACTGGGGGAGGAGATGGGAGGAGAGGAAACTGTGATTTTGGCTCTTACTGAGGAATCTCCTCTCTGCCCCTCATGCTGAGACTTCTGAGCTTTATGGGGAGAGAAAAGTCGAATCTCACACTACACAGGTCAGACTCAGATGGCTGCTCCCCAGTGGGCCTGGGAAACCCATGTGGGGGTGCTGCTGGGGAGCCGAACAGGAAATCAAGGGGAAAAAGCAAATCAAGGAGGGAAAATAAACATAGTTAAATCTGTCCCCTTAAGCATTCTCTCTACTGGAAATTTCCAATTTTGACATTCTAGTTCATTTTTAATATGCTAAAAAAATACTCATCTATTTTTGGTGAGCAATTCTAATCCTAAAACAGCAGGGAGGGAAAAGAGCTAATCAGGCTGAGCTGATAAAAATAAAACAAGCTACGCTAGTAAACTGAAGGAGAAACCCTCTGTGTCAGACAGACCTTAAAAGAGAGACGAAACAACATGAGGGGAAGCTCAGCAGAACTGAAGAATGCTTACATTCTTGCAATCACAAAAGTGAAGAGGGGAGCTCAGAACCCAGCGGGAGTTTAGCAAAATAGAGTTAGTTCCCTTCAAAGTGGAGGCTGCCCCGTGCACAGGATCCCCTGTGGTTGCCCTGGGGAACGCAACATCTGCTTTATAGTAATGAAATCATACCAGGAGGAGACGCACCAGCACAAAGGAGTTCCTAGGCCCACTGCCCTGACATCACTGGTCATGTGCCTGGAGGAGGAAACAGATCAGGCAGGCACTTGTGAAAACCTGTGGCAACCCTTGTGTGACTCACTGACTCCACTCTGGCAGGAAACCTCAGGAGCCCAGGCTGGGAAGTCCCAGGAGCTCATTCTCCTGGAGGCTGCTTGAGGGGCCTAAGCGTTCAGGAGGGGTGAGAGAGAGCAGAAGGGAGGTGCTAGCCAGCTAGTTCATTCCTGAACACATCGTGGAGATGCCATGATGGCAAATGGAATGAGACCCACATCCTCAAGGTGAGGGAAAGCAGGCCTGCACACATTGTCCTATACTGTATAACGCTGTGCAGGGTGTGGAACTTTTCAGATCTCTCCTGGCACATGGCAGCTGACTGGCAGCTGAGGTGGGATGAGCCTCCTCCACTTGGGGGTTGGTACAGGCCAGGAGAGAAGAGCGTTTCCTGGGGTCCATGTGCTCAGAGGGACAAGTTGCTTGGTGATGATATCAATGTCAAAGTCCAGTGCATGTTACATAACCGAGCTCAGTCTTTACTTGGATGCTAATGAGGACCCAATGGGAGGCGGAGGGGGAGAGAAGGACGCTGGCAGAGCCTTGCTGTGTGCAGATGACTCTATTTGTGTGCAAGATACCCAAGGGAGAGGAGGAAGGAGGCCAAGCAGTCAGCCTCTAAGCACAGGAAGTCTCAAATCTGAAAACTCATGTTCCCTCTTGTTTTCCCAGGAGTTAGAGGGTCTGAATTCAAGTTCTCCCTTATCACAGAGGAACTTGAATCAGTAACTTCTCTTTCCTGAGCCCATCAGTCACGTGAATGTAAAAACAGCCCAAGCTGGGGTGGAAATGCTTTGGGATGAATAGGGATGGTGGTTAAACAGCATTGTGAATGAATAAGCTAAATGCCACTCAATTCTATATTTGAAAATGGTAATCCTATGTTATGTCAATTTCACCACAATTCAAAATACACAGCTAGTGCTCGCTTCGGCAGCACATATACTAAAATTGGAACGATACAGAGAAGATTAGCATGGCCCCTGCGCAAGGATGACATGCAAATTCGTAAAGCATTCCAAAATACACAGCTATGCTGGTGTGGTGGTGAATACCTATAACCCCAGCAAATGGGAGGCTGAGGTAGGAAGATCTCAGTGAGTTCCAGGCCAGCCTGGACTACAGAATGAATTCCAGGTCAGCCTGGATTAGAAAGAGACCTTGCTTCAAAAACAAACAAAAATCCATACAGCTTCTCCAAGGGTTGTTGTGTGGATAATCCAGTCTGGCAGGTTTATCTGATACGTGGCTCTGATGTGAGCCAACGTGAAACCAGCTTGAATCCTCATTGGCATGAACACTTTCTTGGGCTGCCTGGCTCCGTAGTCACAGCTAACACCTTATGTGATTCACCTCTAGGTTTTTCAGGTTTGTTGTTCTGCCAGTTAAAAGTCTCCATTGCTGAGCAGTTCACGTCAATGTCCTGCCACTCTTCAAAGTGGGCCTGTGCTGGGCTGCCCCGGGGTGCATGTGAGCAGAAGATGCTGAGGAGTAACCGCACTGACTGTGGTGGGAGGTTGCATGACTGGCTCTTGGCGGCAGGCTTCCTCCTGCAATGCTAAGGAGAAGGCTGGTTAGCTACTCCACGTGGGTGCCAAACCTGCCATGGAGGACTCAGGACTCAGATGGGCAGCTACAACTCTCTCTCTCTTTTCTTTTTCTTTTTTTTGTTTTTCGAGGTAGGGTCTTGCTCTAGCCTGGGCTGACCTGGAATTCACTATGGAGTCTCGGGGTGATCCTCCTACCTCTGCCTCCCGAGTGCTGGGATTAAAGGCATGCGCCACCACGCCCGGCTTCTCTCTCTCTCTCTCTTTTGTGTGTGTGTGTGTGTGTGTGTGTGTGTGTGTGTGTGTGTGTGTGTACCAGGCAGCCTGAAGCCTCTCACCTCCTGCCCCTCACCACCCAGATATGTCCACACTTCCTTTCCAAGATCCTTCCCGTGGACTCTTGTCTCCTTCTAGCCCCTTAACAGTGAAACCGTTCTGCTTAATTTCACTCCAGAACTGGCTTTTTTCACTTGCCACTAGTTAACAAGACCCATTTAAATCTCCTCCTCTGGCTTCATGCCCAATTTTTATTGATTCCAGGCTAACATTTTTTTTTTCCTACTCAATGAGGACAAAATATATTGTGGTTTATGGCTCCTTCCTCATTTATCCCTGGTCTCTTGTGATTGTTACATGATGGAGAGTCTAAAAAAATAGTCACTAAGGAACAGTGGGCAGCAGGGGTGGGGCGAGATCTTTGCCCCCAAAGCTGGTCCTTAACACTAGGATGCTTGCTTGTCAGCTGCTCTTTGGGGGGGGGCAGGAACTGTCATGGGAAGATCGATGTAAAAGGTGAGATCTTGCAGACCAAAGTGGGCAAGGTCTAGAGGCTGGTCTTAGGTCTCTGGCTTCTTCCCAGCTACAGCTAAAAGTACTTGTCATACTGAAATCACAATGTGAGCAATGGCTGTGCCCACTCTGTCTGCAGTGTCCCCCAGACCTCTTTTCTGCACTAAGAGCTCCTCCTTGTATCTCTGGGAAGCTGTTTTCCATCCCTTAGTGCTGGGCCAAGGGCCCATGAGAGCTCAGGAGTAGAAACACAGAATGCTTATTTAACACCGTGTCCTTCCTCCCTGGTGGTAATAGCCCTGCAAGGGTCACTGGATAGAGTTGAGGTGAATCAGTGCTCTAAGCTATAAAGAACCACGGTGAAATGAACACTTATCTGGATGGGTTTAGTTAACTAACTTGCATCTGTGCCTGAGCTGTGAGCTCTTTGAAGGACGCATCATTATACAAAGAAATAGGATCAATAAACCTGATAGACACGGAAGGTAGGGTGCTTCCTTTACACAACACGACTGAGCCTGAGCAGGAAGGACGGAGATGGCTCTTTAGAGCAGTCCCTGGCTGGCTTTGCCAGAGTTGAGCCCCTGGCCTGGCGCCTGGCACCTGGCACCTGCTCACCCACTGCCTATGATCTCTTTCCTCAGTTCCTTCTTCCACCCCTCTGCCAGCTTCCCTAACCAGACCTACTATGGCTTCTTTATTATTGACCACCACATGATGACTCAGGTTGTATTGTTTTAATTATTATTATTATTATTATTATTGCTGTTGTTGTTTGTTTGCTTGTTTTTTGAGGTAGAGTCTTGCTTTAGTCTAAGCTGACCTGGAATTCACTATGTAGTCTCGTATTATCGAGCCATGCTGTGGACCTAATATTTGTGGGGGGTTTTTTGGCTGTTGTTTTTTTTTCCAGGTAGGGTCTCTCTCTAGTCCAGGCTGACCTGGAATTCACTATGTAGTCTCAGGGTGGCCTTGAACTCACAGCAATCCTCCTACCTCTGCCTCCCGAGTGTTGGGATTAAAGGCGTGTGCCACCACGCCCGGTTTGTGGACCCAATATTTGAACCAAAACCTAATAAGTGAATATTAGAAGACTAGGGGCCGAAGAGATGGCTTAGCGGTTAAGGCATTTGCCTGCAATGCAGAAGGACCTAAGTTCGATTCCCCAGTGCCCATGTAAAGCCAGATGCACAAGAGGGCGTATGTGTCTGGAGTTCATTTGCAGTGGCTGGAGGCCCTGTTGTGCCCATTCTCTCTGCCCCCCCTCTGCCTCTCTCTCTTTCTCTCTTTCTCTCAAATAAATAAATAAAATATTTAAAAAATAGGGCTGAAAAAAAAAAAGAAGACTAGATAGCTAAGCAAGCCTGAGGCCTGAGTTTGAATCCCCAGCACCCACGTAAAAGCGGAGTGTGGTGGCACATTCCTGTAATCCCAGGGCTGGAAAGGTGAAGCCTGGAGGAGCCCCAAGGACTTGCTGGCTAGCTTGTCTAGCCAAATGGGTGAACTCTGGGATCCGAGAAAAACCCTGTCTCAAAAAATAGAGAAACAGCCGGGCGTGGTGGAGCACGCCTTTAATCCCAGCACTCGGGAGGCAGAGGTAGGAGGATCACGGTGAGTTCAAGGCCACCCTGAGACTACATAGTAAATTCCAGGTCAGCCTGGGCTAGAGAGAGACCCTACCTTGAAAAACCAAAAAAAAAAAAAAAAATAGAGAAACTTAGGGCTGGAGAGATGGCTTAGTGGTTAAGGCACTTGCCTCCAGTGCCTAAGGCCCC
>PVHP010000107.1:146303-166656 GCA_004024765.1 Zapus hudsonius | reverse complement strand
CTACACAGTGAATTCCATCCAGTCAGATAGGCTAGAGTGAGATCCTACATCCAAAAAAAAAAAAAATTAAAGTGAAATAAAATATAGAAACTATAGCCTCCACATGTATGTTCACACACCTGCATGAACACGTGTCTACACACATATGAAAGCATAGATACACTCACATGCTAAATAAACAAGTAAATAAGTAAATACAAATAAATGGATATTAGATTTACAGAGAACATCAACTCCATGAACTGATAAAAGATAAAAACATGGGCCTATGATAAAAGAAAAAACATGGAAGCCAGACCTGGTTCAAATCTTGGCTCAGCTGTGGCTTGTCATGAACTTCAAATCTTAGTTTTTCCCCTTCTAGAAAACATCTGTGAGTTTATTATTTACTCCATAAGAGTAAAGGATATGACAAGTGCTGTCTTTGCCCATGTGCCTGACACACAGCAGAGCGAACTCAGTAAGTGTGTTTCTTCCTTTTTTGTTACAATGACCTCTTCTAAGTATAAATACCCATGCATCTTTGAGACACATGCTTTTTGTCGAACTGTAACTAATGAAAGTCAACAGGCTGGTTGAGTTTATCTTTCCAAGAGGAAGCACAATGCCTGGCAACAGGGGCAATCTCTGGGTTTCCCATTACCCTGGAAAAGAGATTTCTTATCCCCCGTCCAAAGTCCAACAGATAAGGCCGCCAGAGCTCACAGACCACACTAGGAGTAAAGCACAGCATTCAGAGAAGCTGTAGAGACTGAGAGCTCTGGAAGGCCTGGGCCTTCCAGGGAGACCAGTGCTTAGGAGAGGCCAGTCTGTGAACAACTGGGAGCTTGGTCAGGGTGGGTGATGGTGGAGCCTGCAGAACCCAGAGGGAAGGCACAGTGGAGCAGGGGACATCTGCTCCCACCCAGCCTCTTCTTCAGAAGGGTGAAGTGAGTAGAGTTGGGGAGATGCCAAGCTGAACAGGAAGCACAGAGGGAGACAAGAGCCATCTTTGTATGGAGTGAGGTCCTAGGATCAGCGGCACCAGCAGCAAATATGGACTTGATAGAAACACAGATCAGCAGGCCCACCCGAGGTCTAATGGACAGGAGACTGAGGTTGGAGCCCAGCAGCCCTTGTCTTTAAAAAATTATTTATTTATTTGTTTATTTATTTATTTATTTATTTATTTATTTATTTATTTATTTATTTGCATGCGGTGGTGCCCAACACCAAATATTTGCCCCACTTTTTGCATCTGGTGTGTGTGAGTAGCTTGGGATCTGAACCTGGGCTGGCAGGCTTTGTAGGTAAGTACCTTTAACCACTGAGCAATCTTCCTAGTCCCCCCCCCATGAGACCCTGTTCTAATAAGCTCTCCTGCTATTTAACCAATTATTTTTATTACTTGTGTGTGTGTGAGGGGCACACCAGGATCTCTTGCCACTGCAAAGTAACACCAGATGCTTGCACCACCACGTGTTGGGTCTGGTTTATGTGGGTATTAGGGAATTGAACCAGGGCCAACAGGCTTCACAAAAAGAGCTTTTCACCACTGAGCCACCTTGCAAGCCCCCTCCCAGTGATTCTGATGCACTCTTAATTTTGAGACCCACAAAGGAGGCATTTGATTACCTGCATCTTTCCTGATTTGCAGTGATGGGAGATGGTGTGACACTGGAATGGGCATAACCTTCATAGACTGGGAGACCTGAATTCAGATCCTGGCTTTGCCCTAGCTGGCAACGGGGCCATGAATGAGTCCATCAACCTCTCTGAGGCCAACCTCCTCAACCGTAAGACCTCTGCCTTGCAGGGCTGTGGTTAGGTGTAAAGAGCTTGTAAGGGAAGCATTATGCCGAGCATCTGACACACAGTAGGTGCTCAGCTCATATTCTTGGTCACCAACACTGTGACTATGCAGAAGCCGAGGGGAGCCGCAGGAGCATTCAGGGAAGAAAAGTCACCAGGTGACTGGGGCTCAGCATACTGTATGGGTGTTTCAGAATACCACTTTGGGCCACTCATTAAGCTAGAAAGACACAGACATAACATTTCCTTTCCAAATTCAGTGAAGAACACAGTCCTCTCTAACTTGGATGTTCAAATGAGGAAAACCAAACCTGTTATGAGGATAGAAGCTCTGTTTCTCACCCTCCTCCCTTTCCCTTTCATGCACGCGTCCTAAGCACACGGTAGAACCAGGCTAATATTTGCTGAGTGTCAAATGAATGGATTTTTATACTTGCCTTATAATGCTTTACGACTGTGCAATACAAACAGCCACGTTTAGGAGCAGGCCAGGCCTTGAGCCTGCCGAGGAGTCATGGCAGCACTGGCCATAGCCCACATATGACTCTTTGAAATGTTGTGATATCAGGCACAGGGAGACTAGATGAGACCAAGTTGGCACAATAGGTAAAATATAGGCTTTTTGTTTACAGTGAAATGGTGTCTCACTACGTAGGTCAGGAAGGCCTCAACCCTCCTGAGATCCTCCTGTCTCAGCCTCCCCAGTGTTGGGATTCCACCCTGCCCAGCTACTCATGTTCACTTCTGCTATACCTTCTAAAGTGGGCGTGTCCATGGCCTCACCACTGCAGAGCAATTGGGAATCAGATCGTTAAAACTGGTTTGCAGGAGCTGGAGAGATGGCTCAGCCTGAAGGACTGGGTCCAATGCCTCAGCTACCCACATAAAGCCAGATAGGCATTCATTTGCAGCAACAAGAGACCCTGGCACGAACACACACACACACACACACACACACACACGTAAATAAAAATTTAAAAAACAATAAAAAAATTGGCTGACCCTTTTTGTTTCCTAGAGTGTAAATGTAAATATTGCCCTTCAAGTTCTGACCAAAAAGCATTCATGATTCTAAGGTCTTAGCTTCTTCTTTTCCCATAGGACGCCGCTGGCTGTCACCTCCCGGCTCCTAGCCAATTCTTCCCATTCATCCTCCACAGCTCTCATCAAGTCGCTGCCCTCCCCTGCCAACAGAACAAAGTGCCATAGCTTGGCTGGGCACTCAAGGTCCTTTACAAACAGGTCTGTCTGCACGTCCCTCCTGACTGTCCAATGCGTGAGCTGCAGCTCCACCTGGATCCTGCCTGAAAATGACCGGTCCATTCCATGTTCCCAGCGGCTGCCCCAAAGACCCTTCTCCATTGTCCTTGGGGAATGTGACACCTGTCCAGACCTGCTAGAAGACAGAGCTCTTTGGAATGGGCCCCACAGCACCCCATGACTTCCTGAATGCTTCCTTGAGTCTTTTGTTTTGAGAGAGAGGAGAGAGAGAGGGGAGAGAGAGAGAGAGAGAGAGAGAGAGAGAGAGAGAGAGAGAGAGAGAGAGAGAGAGAGAGAGAGGGCACACCAGGCATCTTGCTGTTGTGAAGAAACTCCAGATGCATGCACCACTTTGTGCATCTGGCTTTACATGGGTGCTGGGGAACTGAACCCAGGCCAGCAGGCTTTGCAAGCAAGGCCTTTAAGTGCTCAGCCATCTCCCCAGCCCCTTCCCTAAGTCTTGACTCAGCCTAAAAGGAATTCCAGTTGTAAATTTCTAGTCTCCTTTAGGACTTAGCTTTTTACTATCTTCTTTAAACTTTTGCTTTTTAAGTAACTTTTAATTATATTTTATATATATATATATATATATATATATATATATATATTTATTTTGGTTTTTCAAGGTAGGGTCTCGCTGTAGCCCAGGCTGACCTGGAATTCTCTATGTAGTCTCAGGGTAGCCTCAAACTCATGGCGATCCTCCTACCTCTGCCTCCTGAGTGCTGGGATTAAAGGTGTGCACCACCATGCCAGGCTATATTTTATTTTAAAAATATTTTATTTAGGGCTGGAGAGATGGCTCAGAGGTTAAGGCACTTGCCTCCAGTGCCTAAGGCCCTGGGTTCAATTCCCTAGTACCCACATAAGCCAGACCCACAAGTTGGTGGCCCTGGTGCGCTCTCTCTCTCTCTCTCTCTCTCTCTGCTTGAAAATGAATAAATAAAATATTAATAAAAAAAATTTATTTATTTGTAAGGAGGAGAGAGAGTGAGAATGAGAATGGGAATACCAGGACCTCTTTCCACTGCAAATGTACTCTAGATGCATGTGCCACTTTGTGTATCTGGTTTTGCGTGGGTACTGGGAAATTAAACCAGGGACATCAGGCTTTGCAAGCAAACACCTTTAACTGCTGAGCAATTGCTCCAGCCCTTAAATAACTTTTGACATAATCTCAGAATTAAAATTCTAAGACTAGTACAAAAAATTCTAGTGTATTTTCACACAAATTCCCTAAGTATTACTATTGTTAATATTATATTATTTGTGAGTCATGGTCTCATCATGAAGCTCCGGTTAGTCTGGATCTTGCCACATAGCTCAGGCTAGCCTCAAATCTGTGAGCCTCTGGCCTGTGCCTCCCAGGCACTTGGATTATGGGTTATGCCACCACATCTGGCAAGTATCACTGTTTTACCACTTCTGACTTGGCCCTGTGTTAGTCTCACTATGTATCTAGAGATATCATGTTATGCTTTCTTGAACTGCTTATGTGTTATTTGTAGATGTCCCTCTCGACGCCTTCAGCATGGGTGTCCTCAAAAACTGAGGACATTTTCACATCAATTACAGATAATTTTCAAAAGTAGGAAATTAATTTTGAAAACATCATCTAGTTGACAGATCTTCTAAGACTTTATAAACTGTCCCTATCAAGTCCTTTGTAGCAGAAAAAAGCCCTACGTCACGCATCACAATTACTAGGCATGTCTGTTATGTGTCCTTTAATCTAGAACAGTTGCTTGGTCTTTCTTTTTTGCTTTTCATGACAGCTGACATTTCTGAAACATCTGTGCTGGCTTTTTTATAGGAAGTACCTCATCTGGGGTTTGTTTGATGTTTGCTGACAATGAGTTCATGTTGTGGTAATCTGGCCGGAGCCTCGCGGGGCAATGCTATCCTCCTCATAGTACTAAGAAGCATCTGATGCCCATTTGTTTCATCTCTGGTGATGCTGACACTGGTCACCTGGCTGATCTAGTGACAAGTCTGACTCTTCCTGGTACCTGAGCGCTTGAGGGTGCAAGAAGAGTTGAGGAATGAATACCTACTGACCCCCCTCCCTGGGCCAGGTGCTCTGGTTGCTTCGCATTTAAGACTCACGGCAACCCTGTAATCTAGTGGTCCTTAGGCTCATTTTACAGCTGTGTTCAGAGAAGGTGAGTAATTTGCCTAGGGGCACTTGACTGGTAGCAGAGCCAGATTCAAACCACATCTGTCTGCTACATCTCATAATCCTGATGTCCTGGAGCCAATGGACCTCAACGACACTGGTTACATTGAAAAAAGCAGAAAAGGTTAATACCAAGACCACCAAAAACCTCAACATCCTTCTAGATCAACAAGGGTGTTTTTCATTCATTTATCCCTTTACAAGTGTTAAAACAGTGAACAAACATCTTATGCTGGTAGGATTCTGCAGAGACCAGAAAACCCATCTCAAGTGAGGTTCACAGGTGGCTGACAGCCAAGCAGCTCCGAGCCTGGTTAACTTGATGGTTCAAAGACATCAAGACTAAGGCTTGAGCTCTGAGAGATTCTCTTTGCTTTCCTTCTGGGGTTGAAAGATGTTTGCTTTGGTTTTAAGTGAGATATCCTCAAAGACAGTAAAGAAGACACTTCTGTCACTGCCTCAGTCTATGAGCAAAGGAAGTTTTGCTAGAATCTTCCCAGTCCACTCCCCTTCCACCTCCCTGGCCAGTACTAGGCTTCCACTTAATAGAAGGAACTACTGTGCATGGCTTATAGCAATTTGGATTCACACTCCTGCCCCCCAGGCTACCTCTTAGCTCAACCTCCCCCAGAGCATTTGGTCATCAGAAGAACAGAAGAGTGGAAAAAAAAAACATTCTATTGTCTTCTAAGACTAGAAAAAGGAGAAATGACTTCTGTGTAGGCAACTAGCAATATTGGTCAAATTTCCCATCTACTAATTTACTAAATATTTAAACTCTGGATTCTTCGAAGCTCTTGTCTATATGAACAGAAACTTTCCCCATCACCATTCCTATGTCCATTGCTTCAGGATCTGCTGTTCTGTGCTTACTGTTAAGTCACAGAATGTCTCTGGCCCTCTATCTCTCATCTTTCCCAGATAAGGTCTCCTTTCCCTGAGGCTACCGAATCTTAGCCAGGGGAGGTTTGAGATATTTAAAATCTGGTACTAAGATGTATACTGACCGAGTGGGGTCAGGCATTTACCATTTAGTTTCTGGATCAGGGAATGTCCTGGAAGATCCAGGCTCTCCTATGTATCCATAAGAGGTTTTTATTTTACTTATGCTTTTAAGATATGAGGGTTTTATTTGGTAACAAGAGATGGAAAGGAATTAAAAAATATTTTATTTATTTATTTGAGAGAGAAAGACAGAAAGAAAAAGGAAGACACAGAGAGTGAGTATTGTCGCGCCAGGACCTTCTGTCACTGCAAACAACCTCCAGACACATGAGCCGCTTTGTGCATCTGGCTTTATGTGGGTACTGGGGAATCAAACTCATGCTGTCATACTTTGTAAGCAAGCACCTTTAACGACTGAGCCATCTCTCCAGCCAAGTGCTCTACCACTGAGCTAGCTATATCCATCTCTGGGTTTACTTTTTTTATTTTTATTTTATTTTATTTATTCATTTTCAAGCAGAGAGAGAGAGACAGAGAGAGAGAGAGAGAGAGAGAGAGAGAGAGAGAGAGAGAGAGAGAGAGAGAGCACATCAGGGCCACCACCTTGTGGGTCTGGCCCATGTGGGTCCTGGGGAATTGAACCTGGGGCCTTAGGCACTGGAGACAAGTGCCTTAACCTCTGAGCCATTCCTCCAGCCCTTATTTTTATTTTTTTGAGACAGGGTCTCACTAAGTTGCCCAGGCAGGCCTTGAGTTTAACAACCTTCCTGTGTCACCCTCTCTAGTAGCTGGGATGACAGGCTTGGGACACTAGCCTGGCTCCTTACAGACCCTGATCTTCTGGAGATGTCTAGAGATGTCTTATTTTCTAGGCAGAAGTGCTTCCCAGTGCATCTGTGGTAGCTCCATTCTCCATGTCTTTAGCCTTCCTGGCAGGATCCGAAGTTCTTCCTGGATGTTACTGATACCATCCCTCAGCCTGCTGAGTGTGTGTGGTGGAACAGCTGTGTCCCAGGGCGATAGGTTAGTTTCCACTATGAGCATGGTCTTATCGCTGGTGTCTCTAGCCTTGGACTCTTCTCAAGGCATAACTGCTACAAGGTCAGCTCAGTGTAGACACCACATTCTTCTTTCCTCATGACAAGCTGTCCTACGTGCTTAATCAGGAGCACTCCAGCCAAAGGGCTCCTTCTTAGTTATCATGATGAATGTAGGATCCATGTGAGTCACTTGCTTCCAGGAACCCAGGTAGGATCACATGTAGATAGCATCAGGAATTTGGTGGTGGGACCACAGACGTATACCTCCACACCATGTTTATTCAGGGCTAAGAATCATGCTAAGCTCGCGCTCTACCAGCCTATAGTTTATAAAATATTCATAGATATGGTTCATATTTTATGTGTTTCCTTGGAACATATTATCTAAAGTGCATCCCAAGGTCACAAGGTATGATCAGTTTTATAATTAGACATGGTGATGCATTTTAAGCCAGAAACATCCTGCTCACTTGTTTGCAGACTTTTGTGAGTGGACAGCCAGGAGGCAGGGCGATCGTGTGGAAGGAGAGGTGGTGGGCACTGAGGAAGAAGAGCGGACTCAGGTCTGGAAGTTCCTCTGAGAGGAACTGGCCTCTTGGCATTGCCCTGCTCTCTGTGCAGTTGGGTTCCTCAGCTATAAAGTGGGGGAGATGTGGTCTCTCCCAGCATCTTTTCCTGACTGGAGGCCCTGATCCCCTCCTGTCCCACCTTCAACTTGGTCCCACTTTTTCGGCAGGTGGGCAGGGCTTGAAGGATTCACTATCAAAGTGTCATGGACGCGCTGGTTCTCCACCCTAAGATGTGCAGACTGCCACCTTCTGGTGTGAAGAGCTGGTGTCCGGATGTCGGATGGGATCAAGCAGCCCTCCGTGTCCCTGAGAGGTTCAGCCCGCTCCAAGAAGAAGCCTCTATGCAAGAGGAAAAGGGAAGTTTCTCCTCACCCAGGCTGCCCAGAGGCTGGCGACCTCAAGTCATGCCCCCGTTTCTAAAGTGAAACTGTGAGGAAGATGCCGGCTCACCATAACGAAGGTGCGCTTGGTTTTAGAGGCTGTGGAGGTGCTGGTAAAGGCGTCATTGCAAAAGCAGGAGGTCTTTATCAGTGATGTATTAAACCCTTCAGAATGGCTGGCAACGGTGGTCAATTACGCTGCCCCACACACATACACTTCAGCAAACATTGAATGAAACGGGCAGAATTCTGGCTTCATCCTCATTGTCTAGTGGAGAGGAAAAAGATTAATTCTTTTTAAACTGACATGCTTTAAAAATACTTATTTATTTGAGGAGAAAGAGAAAAGCAGGTGCACCAGGCCTCCAGCTGCTGCAAATGAACTTCAGACACCTGCACCACTCTGTGCAACTGGCTTTATGCGAGTACTGGGGAATTGAACCTAGGCTGTCAGGCTTTGCAAACAAGTGCCTCTAGCCACTGGGCAAACTCTCCAGCCTCTGACATGCTTTTAAAATTTATTTAGTTGAAGACAAAGTGGCATCTAAATAGAAAATTAATAACATTTTAAAATACAACGTATTGCCTTCCAAACAGTACAGTCTAGCACTGTGGTGTGGACATTGTTACAATGCTACAAGCACAGTACATGTTACTCTGAAGCGCCTTATTTCTAGCTCATAACAACCATCTTTCAACGTTGCTGTTTAATCTTCATAGTTATTCTTCTTAACATGTTTGCCAGTTTTAAAAAATATTTATTGGCTAGGCATGGTGGCACACTCCTCTAATCCCAGCACTAGGGAGGCAGAAGGAGGAGGATCATGGTGAGTTCGAGGCCACCCTGAAGCTACATGGTGAATTCCAGGTCAGTCTGGGCTAGAGTGAGACCCAACTTCAAAAAAACAAAAAAAAATTATTTACATATATTTTTGAGAGAGAGAGAGAGAGAGAGAGAGAGAGAGAGAGAGAGAGAGAGAGAGAGAGAATGGGTGCACCGGGGTCCCTTGCCTCTGCAAACGAACTCCAGCTGCATGTGCCACTTTGTTCATCTGATTCTACCTGGGTGCTGGGAATTGAACCCAGGCTGTCAGGTTTTGCAAGCAAGTGCCATAACTGCCGAACCACCTCTCCAGTCCTTTTATGCATATATGTGTATGTATGTGCATATGTGTGTAGGCACATGTGTGATATCCAATGTCTGATTGTCTACTTACAGGGGATCTGAACTCAGGGCCTTATGCTTGCCTTGCACAGTAAGCATTTTACTTACTGAGCCATCTCTCCAGACAAAAATTATTCTTACACTATGCAAGTGGCAAATGTGCGACTGTCATTAAAAAAAATCTATGGAGCAATTCTCTTAAGCCTGGATGTGTAGTTTCTTTCAGATATTGCTAGTGTTAACTTCTTTATGCACATTTTAATTTTGCTGCCTCCCTGTGATCCTGAGCATGGTTCTTCCTATGCGTTTTCATTTCACTTCCCATAAGAACTGTTAGGAATTTACTATGCCACAAATATTATATCAGTGAGTCAGGTTTGCTGCAACATTGGGAACATTGAGTAGTGTTGCTTTAAAACATTTTTGAGGATTAATATTTGAAAACAGGGTCCCAAGTTTGCTTTAATCTGTATTTTTTGGCTATCAGTAAGCAGGTTCTGTTTTGCACCTGCACAGTTTACAACTGCTCGTGCATGAAAGGTCTGTTTATATTGTGCTCAACCATGTCAAGGAGTCCCTTGTTGTTAATAGACAGAAAAGCAACAGAAAATTGTGATTACAGCCCACAGGGTCAGAATGGCACAAATTGTATTACTCACAGGGTTAACTGCTCCTTCTGGAATCTTCCCAAGGAAGCTCCATTGTTCCAGGGGCTAGAGTGTAAGTCTATTCTCCTGCCCAGAACCACTCAGAGGGAAAAGTGATTCTCTAACATCCTTGTGGAAATGACATGATTTCCCAGTGTGTATGAAAAAGCGTTGGACACCAGCCGAGGGTATTAAAATGCAAATTGAGATTATGTGATTGGGGAGTTAATTTGCTTCCTAGTGACTAAAGAATATAGTGTCCTGTAGTGTCTCAGTCAGAAGGGCCCTGACAGGAGGAGAAGCGACATTCTGAAGCTCACACAGCACCCAGAGGAGGGCTGGAACCCTTGACTCCTCACACCTCTCATCTAGCCTGACGAGCATGAATGAATGAATGTGTGGTTCTCTTCTTTAGGCTTTTTCTCCCCTCCTCCCTCCCTCCTACCCCAACCCCCTGCTTGGCCTCCTTCAAGCCTAGAAGATGCTACAGCACAGCTCAGCGTTGGGAGTCAGGTTCCTTTTCCTGGATTCTCTCCAAGACCTTGAGGGCCTTTCCTCTTGGGTAGCTCAAAAGTTCTGGTGCCTTTCCAGTAGCTAAAATATTGTGCACATACATAAGTCTTTCTCTTGATAGAAGACTAATGTCAGGAACAAAGCCTATGGAAGGGTGGAGGATGTGAACTCAGAAAGATTTAATACCTTACTGCTATTCTCTTTATTTTAAAATAACAAATAAGCCGGGTGTGGTGGCACACGCCTTTAACCCCAGCACTCGGGAGGCAGAGGTAGGAGGATTGGTGTGAGTTCAAGGCCACCCTGAGACTACAGAGTGAATTCCAGGTCAGCCTGGACTAGAGCGAGACCCTACCTAGCAAAACAAAACAAAAACAAAAAACAAAACAACAACAACAAAAAACAAATATTTAGTTGTTTGAGAGAGAAAAGAGAAAAGAGAAAGTATGGGTACACCAGGGACTTCTGCTACTGCAAACAAACTCCAGACACAGGAGCGACTTTGTGTGTCTGGCTTTACATGTACTCTGGGGACTCTAACCATGGCCTTCATATTTGCAAGCAAGCACCTCTGACCAGTAAGTCATCTCGGGGCCCCTCGCTGATATTTTCTGAGGTCATCAGATGGAGACGAGAACTGCCATTTGGCTAACACACTACCTAAAACCACGGGAAGGGAAAGATCTGGAAATACAGGCTTAAAGTACTTCATAATTAATCAGCTCATCAAGCCACTGACTCTGAACTGGCCAATCTGCTTTGCAAATTTGTCATGTTTGAACTCAGGTGAGAAAAGCTTCGTCCTATGGTGCCCTCTGTAGGAGTTGTGTGTCAGCTGCCACCATAGAGACGTTTTTAAAAGTGTCAAAACACTAATGAGATACAGCAGAAAAACTGGGCATGCCTATAATCACATCACTTGGGAGGTGGAGGCAGGAGAATCAGCAAGTTAAAGGTTGGTGCTGGCGAAATGGCTCCGTGGGTAGGAGTGCTCGCTGCATAAGCAATGGGGCCTGAAAGGAACTGCTTTGCCCCGAGTTCAATTCCCCAGCATGCCTGCAAACAGCTGCCCAGTTCTGTGGGGAGTTAAGACTGGTGGATCTCTGGGGCTGCTTGAAAACAGCAGCTCTGGGTTCAGTGAGAGGCTCTGTCTCAAGGAAATACCTGGATGAATGATAGGGGAAGACACCCAAACATTCTCCTCTGGCCTCCATATGCAGGCACGGGGCCATGGAAATGCACACACATGTGCATACACAGCGCACACACGATCCCCACCACTATCCAGATTACATGTGTCCATGCCAAAAAAAAGTTTCAAGTCTCAGCTGCATAGTGAGTTTGAAGTTAGCTGGGGCTACAGGAGATCCTTTCTAGAAAACAAAAAAGGTGTAATAGGAGTTAGAACTCACATAAGCCAGGTGAGGTCTTGTGCACCTGGAGCCCCAGTTACTGGGGATACTGAGGCTGGAAGACTGTTTCAGCTCAGAGTTTGAGAACTTCCTGGGCAGCATAGCCTCTCTCAAAACAAAAAGAAAAAATATAGTCAAGAAAAAAGGAATCCATATAGATGGACAGACTGTGGCAAAGCTAAAGAAAATAACATCTGGGCTGGAGAGATGGCTCAGCGGTTGAGGCACTTGCCTCCAGTGCCTAAGGCCCCGAGTTCAATTGCCCAGGACCCACGTAAGCCAGGCCCACAAGGTGGTGGTCCTAGTGCTCTCTCTCTCTCTCTCTCTCTCTCTCTCTCTCTCTCTCTCCCTCTTTCTCTCTCTCAGTATCTCTCTGCTTGAAAATGAATAAATAAAATAAAAAAAGAAAATAACATCTGGGAAAAATCCTTAGGGGGAAAAATACAAGATCTCTAAAGATTAGGAGAGAGAGGGGCTGGGAAGATGGCTAAAGGGTAAAGGCACTTGCATACAAAGCCTGCTGGCCTGGGGTTCAATTCCCCAGCTACCCACAGTAAGCTGGATGGGCATTTATTTGCAGTGGTAAGAAACCCAGGTACACACACAGATACATTTTATTTTATTTTATTTATTCATTTTCAAGCAGAGAGAGAGAGAGAGAGAGAGAGAGAGAGAGAGAGAGAGAGAGAGAGAGAGAGAGAGAGAGAGAGCGAGAGCACCAGGGCTACCACCTTGTGGGTCTGGCTTATGTGGGTCCTGGGGAATTGAACCTCGGGTCTTAGGCACTGGAGGCAAGTGCCTTAACTGCTGAGCCATCTCTCCAGCCACAGATATATTTTTTAAAAGGTTAGGACAAAGAGATTATAACTCAAGACTGAAACACGAGTCATGATGGGTAGGAGAATGCTGCAAGGGCCAGGCCAGAAGCAGATGGGGGGGGGGTGATGCTTCAGGATATGAGGCCAGGTGAGCTGGTGGGGAGTCAGGACTTGTGCTAGAAGCTCATCAGTTCTCTTAGTTTCTTTCTCCTTGACACACGTCCTAGTTCCCAGCACTAAGGAGGCAGAGGTAGGAGGATCACTGTGAGTTCGAGGCCACCCTGAGACTATATAGTGAATTCCAGCTCAGCCTGGGCTAGAGTGAGACCCTACTTTGAAAAACTGAAAAAACAAACAAACAAACAAATAAACAAACACCCCTGAGAGCCTCCCAACACAATCCAAAGAAGAAGTCCAGAGACTCTTAAGATCTCAACAATAAAGCAGACTTAATTAAAACTCACCCACCATGACTCAGGGAACTGAGCAGAAGAGGGATGGAAAGATTGTAAGAGCCACGGTGGGGGAGAATATCCAGAGTCAATGCCCCCCTTAGCAACAATGCACAAAGAAAAAAATAACTGGCTCCCTCTTGTACAATTCATAACCCCTACCCCATGGACTGATCCAGTCCGCCCACCGAGGAGGATCCCCAGTGGGTTGGGGATAGGGAGGAAGGAAATGAGGGTACCACCACAAGACTTGCTCATAAAATGTGTCTAATTATTGACAATAAATGTTTAAAACAACAAACAAAAAACCCGGAGAGCCTAAAGATCATTTCCTGCATTCTCTTCTCCAAGTTTCACAACTCCAAATATCTTTCCTGAATTTTTCCACAAATCTTTCCTAATTCTGGAAACCCTAGATTCTTTTTATTTCAGCGGGTCTTCTCCCCACTCAGAGGGCTCTGAGTTCTGCCAAGTGCCAAGAGAGTCCTGGGCAGGCCTGGGCTGTGCCATGCCGGCTGGCCGCCAGAGGGCGCGCTGGCACCGCAGAGTGCTCCTGCAGCCCAGCTCTTGCATGGGGCGCCCTGACCCCGCTGCACGCCTGCTCTGACCCACTGGACCCATCCTTCTGCCCTTTCATATCGCCTCTCTCTCCTCTTGCCCGCTCCTTTCTTGGAACCCTTGAGTTCTTTTTTGGAGAGGTGGGGGCTCCCTGACATTCTTTTACAGATCTGATACTACTAAGGTTGGAGCCTAACTTAAGCCACTGTGGGTGCAGCTGACGTGGCTGCAGGCTCCCCAAAGGATCAAAGCGGTAGAGAACCACAGTAAGTATCCAAACACACAAAGGGCCCTTGCACCGACCAGCATCTGCCTTCCAACTAGTAGCCAGCAGCAGGCGTGATGGTTTCCTCTGGCCGCATTCTCTTGTAAATCAGTTAAGTTCCCCATCCTGCAGCCCCGGTAAAGATGAGATGAAACAGCTAAGGTTCACAGAACGGATTGGCAGACTTTAGTTTTTCCTTCATTTTAACTTGCTCATCTCAGGAAGCAGCCCTAGGCCACGCAGAGGCCCCAGCGCTTCAAGAGGGAAGGAAAGAGGCTGGAGGAGGAGGAAGAGCTGATCCTGGATGGGGCACGGGCACGCTCTGGAGGGGGGGTGGGGACCCCTGGAGCAAAGGAGCCCACTGGATCTCCAGGGCCTCCCCATCCCCTGCTTCACTTTCTTTAGTCACGGTTCGTCCTGCCTCGTGCAGAGTCCCTGCCACCCGGGCTGTTGGCAGAGTCCTCCGGGGAAGCAAGGGTTGGCATTGATCTCCGTATGTGAGCTGTGTGGCATATGCTATCATGGTTGGCATGGAAACCATACCACCCTGGAGAGGCCAAAGCCATCAGTGCACTACTGCTAAGGATCACTCTGATCAAGAAGCAGGGAGGGGTCCCCTCTGGGAGAAGGAAGGTAAGCTGAATGGACCTTCGGTGGTCTGTGGACTGGGTCAGTTCCCCTGTCTCTTTTCTCGGTCCATCTGGCATTGATTCACTGAATACCAGTAAAGGTGCAGAGGTGAATGGAGCCTGCTTGAAGTCTGTGCTTTCATGCACTGAGCAAATACTGTATTTCAGGATGGGGCGTTAATTAGGGTCTGTACTATGCTGGGTGCTGTGGGAAGTTGGGCTTATCAGTGTAAGTTAGTCCAGGGATCAGCAAAAATATTCTTGTAAAGCCGAGTGTGGTGGCGCACACCTTTAATCCCAGCACTCGGGAGGCAGAGGAGGATTGCCATGAGTTCAAGGCCACCCTGAGACTACTTAGTGAATTCCAGATCAGCCTGGGCTAGAGGGAGACCCTACCTCGAAAAACCAAATATATATATATATGTGTATATATATATACATATATATGTATATATACATATATATATACATATATGTGTATATATATATAGTAAAGGTCAGATAGTATTTTAAGCTTTGCACAACACATCTTTGTTAAAGATTTTTCTTTTTGCTTAAAAAATGAAACAAACAAAAACTGAGCCTGGTATGGTGACATATAATCCTATAATCCCAGAACTAAAGTGGCAAAGGCAGAGGACCATGAGTTCAAGACCAGTCGGGGCTACATGGTGAGAACCTGACTGAAAAGGTAAAACGCACTCCTTAGCCTGCAGGTCCTAAACAGGGCAAGGCTGGGAAGGTAGGCTTATCAGTTAAAGGCACTGTCAGCTATGGTTCAGTTCTCCTGTATCCACACAGAGACAGACAGACAAAACCAGGGTTAGGAAGGACCCACGAGTTAGATGATGCTGAGTTAGGTGTCCTAATATGTTGAAGGTTAGTTAGCCTTGCTCACATCATTGCCCAGTGCAGGTGAGTGGCTCCCTGGAGCAGCTCTCCCCTCACGGTAGCTCAAGGACCCAGGCTGTCTTTTTCTTCTCAGGACCCTGAGTAAACCATTCTTGTTACTGTGAAAGAAGGGAGGCTGCAGGCTTGCACACGACCCTTTAAGACTGCCATTTCTAGTTCATAACCCTACCCCATGGACAGATCCAGTATGCACACTGAGGAGGGTCCCCAGTGGGTAGGGGACAGAGAGGAGGGAAATGGGAGCACCATCTCAAATTTGCTCATACAATGTATGCAACTATTCATAATAAAGATATTAATTAAAAAATTCGTATCATTTTTGCCTGTTTTCTTAGTTAGAATTCAAAAGGTGCTGGGCGTGGTGGCGAATGCCTTTAATCACAGCACTCAGGAGTAGGAGGGTAGCTGGGAGTTCTAGGCCATCCTGAGACTACATAGTGAATTTCAGGTACAAAGAAAGAAAAGAAAAGAAAAGAAAAGAAAAGAAAAGAAAAGAAAAGAAAAGAAAAGAAAAGAAAAGAAAAGAAAAGAAAAGAAAAGAAAAGAAAAGAAAAGAGAAAGAATTCAAAAGGCCCCAACTTAGCCACAAATGAGTTGAGGAAAAACAGTTTTCCTGTTTCCTGGTTTCTCTCGGAGCAGTGACGCAGCCTTGGCGTTCCCACAGAAGAACACAGATGCTACCCTCAACAGGAAGGTCCAGAGGTTCTTCTGCTGTTCTGCATTCCATTTGCAATTTCCTTGTCATCTGTGCAGTCTGAGAGCTGGGCACCCATGTGAGTCAGTCCACGGTGGCGGAGCACCATCCCTTCCTGAGATGGCAGCCCCTGTTACTGAGCAGACAGTTGGAGAGCCTGCCTCACTAGTCACCTGTAATTCCAGCCATCCCGGAGGTGTTCCAGCAACTCTAAGGCAAATACCGATAGCCAACAAGCAGACGGCCCCTCTGGGTCTGAGCCAGAGCTGTGGGAATGACAAGGATGGGTCACAGAACAGTGAGAACACGTGAAGATGCTACTTTGCATTCTACAGATGGAAAATGGTGGTCCCAGAGAGAGGAAGGCAATTGTCCAAAGTCATACAGTGAGTTGGTGTCAGTCAGGATATGAACCAGATCTCCAGGGTCCCTGTGCTGTCATCACCAGTCACAGCTCCCTAGGCAACTGACTCTTCTGGATTCTGGTCAAATTTGTCCAGTTTTTCAATTTTTCAGGGTCCTCACAGTCACTGTGGTTTGGGTTTAAGTTCATGGAAGCACTTTGATTTCTTGTCTGGGTTCCTGAATCTCTTTACCAGATTACATTCTTGGTCCAATCCAATAGGGTATCAAAACACTGGTGAAAATATTCTCTGAAAACAACTTGGCATTTTCTCAGAATGTGAAATGTAGAGTTACCACATGACCCAGAAATTTTAATCCTTGAATAGAAAACATATGTCCACATAAAATTTTGTTCTCAGGGGCGGGAGAGATGGCTCAGTGGTTAAAGGTGCATGCTTGCAAAGCCTAATGGTCTGGTGCCCACATAAAGCCAGATGCACAAAGTGGTGCATCTAGAGATCATTTGCAGTGGCAAGAGGCCTTGGCATGCCCAGATTCATTCTCTCCTTAATTAATATTTAAAAAAAAAACTTATGGGGCTGGAGAGATGGCTCAGCAGCTAAGGCGCTTTTCTGCACAGCCAAAGGACCTGAGTTTGATTCCCCAGTACCCATGTAAAACCAGATGCACAAGGTGGCCCATGCATCTGGAGTTTGCATAGGCTGGAGGCCCTGGCACACCCATTCTCTCTCTCTTTCTCTTTCTCTCTCTGTCTCTGTCTCTCTTCTATCTCTCTCTGCTTGCAAATAAGTAAATAAAATATTAAAAAAACCCAAGTTTTCAAATCTTTGGTAGGCCTACTAATCCCATAACAGCAAAACAGTAGAAATGATGTGTGTCCACCAACTGGCAGATGGAGAAGAAAACCACACGCCGTACGATGGTACATTAGTTGCCAATGGAAAGGAATGAAGTCCTGGTGCTTGTTGTAACATGGACAAACTTTGAAAACGTGTGCCAAGTGAAAGATGCCCATCATCGAAGACCGCATATCATATGATTCCATGAAATGCCCAGAGTAGGCAAATTCACAGGGGCAAAGTAGCTTCGTGGTTTCCAGGGCTTTGGGAGGGGTGATGGGAGGGCTCATTATTGAGTGAGGAGAATGTTCTGGAATTAGTGGTGATCACTGCACAACTATCAATGTACTAAAATACACTAAATTGTACACTTGAAGAGGGTGAGTTTGAAGGTATGTAAATTATATCTTTAACAAAGGTGGTCTCTGATTAAAACCTAAGGGGGAAAAATAAGATTGTAGGAAATCTTCAGTGAGAACAGTGTTGTCGGGTAAAGACAGCTAGATTCTTGAGCTAGAAGAACATGTTGAAGCAGGTCTTCTGCTCAGAAACGTGGAGTGGAGGAGAGGAAAGATAGCTACCTTTTAAGTAGCTACTCAGTCTTTCTATTAAGCAGATATATGGCCTTAGTCAAACCCTCTATCAACCTCAGTGCCCTTTTCCAGAAAATGGAAATCTCTCTCACAGCGTGGACATGATCAAGCTTTCCATATTTAGTTGCCTTTGTTTCCCCTTCTTGCTTCTCCCCTGATCCCAGGACTCACCCCTGCAGTGTTGGGGCGCTTGCATTCCTGCATGCTTGCTCTGGAAGCTCTCCTGAGTGAGTGCTTCTCAAACTGTAGCATGCACAGGAACCATTCCTCTCCCTTTAGACTGAAGGACACAACTTCTCACTCCAGATTGGATGATCTTGTTGACAGGCAGTCTGGGATGGAGCCTGAGATTCTGCGTTTCTAAAAGTCTCTCAGGGCTGGAGATGGTTCAGGGGATAAAAGAGCTTGCTATGCAAGTGGGAGTACCTGAAGTTGGATCCCCAGACCCCCCCCCCCCCTTTAAAAGCTGAAAGCTATGGCAGGCTTCTGTAATCGCAGCACCTCTATGGTAAAATGGAAGGTGGAGACAGGAGAATTTTCTGGGAGTTTATAGACCAGGTAGCCTGGTGAATATAGCAGCAATGAACAATGAATGAGAGACCCTGCCTCAAATGAAGGGGAAAGCTAAGACCACATGCAAAAGTTTTCCTCTGACATCCACACACATGTGGTACTCACATAGGAGTGTACACACATGTTCATGCACGCAGACACACACACACACTCTTCTCTCAGGTGATGCTCTTGTTTCTGGCCCTGGAATCTTTGGAATAGCATGACTTAAAGATGCTGGAAATGTCAGTCTAGAGTAGCTTAGGGAGCCTTCCTCAAGCCAAGTGTGGTGGTGCACACCTTTAGTGCCAGCACTTGGGAGGCCAAGGTCGGAAGATTGCCATGGGTTTGATGCCAGTTTGGGGCTATAGAGCTAGTTCCAGGTCAGCCTGGGTTACAGTGGGAACCAGCCTCAAACAAACAAACAAACAAACCGACAGACAAACAAACAAAAATTGAGAGGCTTGTACAGGTAGAAAACTTTTGATATCATTCCAAGGTTCATGGTGATAAAATACATACGGGTATTATAACTAAAATCCTTTGCAAAGATAGAGTCTGTAATATTATTAAAGATTATCTTAAAGTCCTTGCAAATATTCACAAAAGTATCTATAGCTTTCCATGAGAGCTGACAGAAAAGATCCTGGTTCGAACCATCAAAATGTGTAGCATGAGGAGTGTCAACTGTTCCCACACGTGGTTATCACCTCTGACATGTCCTCCAATCTGCTGAGACCAAGTCTAGAAATCAGACAGTGTAGCAAATGATTCTATTCATTTTGTAGGTGACAGAGCTGAGGCTCAGGCAGGTTAAGTGAGCGGAGTCACACGGAAGACCACTCTTTATGAGAGGGTTTGGCATAGCTTCAGACTGTCCCTCTGGTCCTGGGTAGGCAAAGAAGGCAAGTTTGGGGATAAGGAGGAAAAGCAGAACCCCAGTGGAGGGTACCCCCAGATGTTCAAGATATGGAGCTGGTCATACCCCACCCTCCCTGTCCTTGGCCCCATGCCACAATTCAGTGTGGAAAAATGTCACAAGTATGTTTAGGGTCCAAACAGCCATCTTGCTATCTTCTCACCTTTGTTTACAGAAAAGCAAAGGTTGGAGGTCACTAGCCTTTAGCACCCTTTCAAAGGGCAGGCTGTGACCTACCTGAGGGGCCCCTGAAAACTCCCAGAAGAGGAAAAAGCCATCTTCAGAGTTGGAGTTCATGTCCACTATTCGGTCAGTTGGACATTTATGAGTGTGGCTTCCAGCTGTGGAGGAGATTTATAAATATTGATGGTTTATAAACACTGACCTGTGGTTGGGGGTCCAGGATTTTTTAAAAAAAATATTTTGGGCTGGAGAGATGGCTCAGCGGTTGGGGCACTTGCCTCCAGTGCCTGGGGCCCCGGGTTCGGTTCCCCAGGACCCACATGTATTTCTCTGCTTGAAAATGAATAAATAAAATATAAAAAAAATATTTTATTTATTCATTTCAAGCAGAGAGAGAGACAGAGAGAGAGAGAGAAAGAGAGAGAGAGAGAGAGAGAGAGAGAGAGAGAGAGAGAGAGCGCACCAGAGCCACTACCTTGTTAGCCTGTGAAAGAAGAGAGGCTGCAGGCTCTCTTATGTGGGTCCTGGGGAGTTGAACCTAGGGCCTTAGGCACTGAAGGCAAGTGCCTTAACCGCTGAGCCATCTCTCCAGCCTGGGGTCCAGGATTTAAAAAAAATATTTTATTTATTCATTTTCAAGCAGAGAGAGAGAGAGAGAGAGAGAGAGAGAGAGAG